>JABUQX010104002.1:0-17280 GCA_015478945.1 Trachelipus rathkii
TGATGCTTTTCGTTCAATAGATTTGGGTGTTTATGCGTTTTCGCATTTATCGTGAAGCAACTTTCTGCGTTTTCGTGAAATCGCTTCAATGTACTAGTGATAAGGTAACTGGGAACTAATCAATCAATGTGACAATGAAGTAACTAGGTTATTTCAATAGGCTGTAAATATGTTGTAACAGTTGTCAAAAATGCACTAGCCGAACGCACGTCAACTGCTACAAATATTCCTATCGCTTCGTTTACGACTGCATATGCACATATAAAATTATACGAGCTCCTTAACAAAGTCAAACAAAGGGCATTGTACTGCGATACAGACTCTTGTATTTTTTGTCGCTGGAGAAAACGATGAAGTTATTGAAACAGGAAACTTTTAAGGTGAACTAACAGATGAAATAGCAGAATACGGTTCTGAGGGCATACGCCGATTCCTTTGTGTGTACTGGACCTAAGTCTTATGCTGTTAGAATAAGAACTGCAGATGGGAATATAAAATATATTGTAAAAGCCAAAGGTCTTACAATCAATAAAGATACAAAGGATACTATTAATTTTGAAAAATTGTTAAAGTTAACGTATGATCGTTGCTCTGAAAATAGTATAGGTCACGATGAGTCATTGTACAATGATATCAAAAACCATGATGTTACAGTGAAGGCAATGAATGAAATACAATTTGATAATGTTGATAAAGATGATGTACGAGACGATGACCTACCTCATAAAAAAGCTGCACGAATAGATGAGTCACAGAATCCTAATGCTAATTTACACGGAAGTAACAGAGGAGGGTTATGTTATAGTGTGCATAATATAACTTTTCAGCCTGGGAAATATGGAGGTGTTAGTATTGTTGCTGGTACTAAAATGGTCCAACACACAACCGACAAGCGAATCTTTATTAAAAATTCATGTCACATCGCACTGCATCATATGGTTATAAGGGTACATTAATTTCCATTTAATATATTATAAATACTTATCTATGTCTAATGTATAATGTTTAATGTTTTCCATGTACAAATATTCTGATAATAAAATGTAAATAATAAAGTTATTTTTATTAACCCTTAAATAAAATCATTTTCATGTTTCGTGTTGATACTTTCTGGAAGGGGGGCGGAGCCTAAAAAGAGATAAACCTAAAAATATTTTAGGTGTTACTATTGCGTAATGTTGTGTGTGTGTGTGTGTGTGTGTGTGTGTGTGTCATTTATTCTTAGTTCATTACACAAGTTAGGTTAGGATATGATAAATCTTTGTTAAATACTAAAATGTTAATGTGAAATTAACATTGATATGTTAGAGATATGTTTGAAAAAAGTGTGAATAGGTTACGTTTTTGTATGCTGTGTTAGTTACTTTACTGTTGTTAAGTGTGGAACTTTGTTAATGTTATCAGTTTATTCGTGCTTAAGGTGCTTTAGGTTTGTCGTTGTACATTATATTTTTAGTTCAGGTGATGCTATGTTTGCTTTATTAGTGTGAAAACTTTGTTACGTCAACATATTGATTGATCTTTGTATAAAGAACCTGATTTTATGTTATGTTTATCCAAAATCATACTCGAAATGTGACTTGAAACAATAGATCAATAGATCAATATAGGTCACAGAATGGTGGAAGGTGGAAGGTGGATGGGTGGTTTGATTTACTGATTTACTGATTTAGGGTATGTAAAAACGTAAATTTTAACGTTATAAACATGAAAAGTATAAAAAAATTTAACAAAACAAAAAGTTTTAAAAAAAAAAAAAATAAAAAATAAAAAAAAAAATAGAAAAAATTTAAATTAAAAAATTAAAAAAAAATAAACACAAAGTATAAATGTAAAATAAAACTTATGGAAAAAAAACAGTTATAAAAATAAAAAAAAAAATAAAAAAAAAAAAAATAAAAAATTAAAATAAAAAAAAAAATAAAAAAAAAAAAAAAAAAAAAAAATTATAAAAAAATAAACAAAGTATAAATGTAAAATAAAACATTAAAAAAAAATAAAGTTAGAAAAATAAAAAAGATAAAAAATAAAAAATTTTTTTAAAAAAAATGAAAATTAAAAAATTAAACAAAGTATAAATGCAAAATAAAACATAAAAAATAAACAAAGTATAAATGTAAAATAAAACTTATAAAAAAAAAATAGTTAGAAAAAAAAAAAAATAAAACTAAAAAAAATAGTTAGAAAAATAAAAAAAAAAAAAATAAAAAAAATTTAAAAAAAAAAAAATTAAAATAAAAAAATTAAACAAAGTATAAATGTAAAATAAAACTTATATAAAAAAAAATAAACAAAGTATAAATGTAAAATAAAACTTATAAAAAAAATAAAAAAATAAAAAGTTAGAAAAATAAAAAACTAAAAAATTAAAAAAAAAAAAATTAAACATAGTATAAATGCAAAATAAAACTTTCAGAAAAAATAAATAAATAAAGTTAGAAAAATAAATTTAAAAAAAAAAAAATAAAAAAAAATTTAAAATAATAAAGTTAAACACAAAGTATAAATGTAAAATGAAACTTATAAAAATAAAAATACAGTATATGCATGTTTCAACTTAGAAAAAAAAATTAGTTAACGTTTATAAAAAGAAAATGAGAATTGAAAATAGAAATGTTAGTCTTCAACATTTAGAAAATAAAGGTTATCTTTGCAAGATGCAATGCAATTGACGACATGTACATGTTAGAACAGAATCAGTTATGTAAACAGTAATGATTTTGTATTATTAAACGAATGTTTACTATGTCGGCACCGCACCGGCTCCAGCACTGGTGCCACTACTGACTCTGAATCCTTCCTCAGACTCCTCCTCATTCTTCATTCTTCATCCTTCCTCCTTTCTTTCTCATTCTTCCTTTCTTCTTCCTCTGTTTTGCATTCCATGCATTTTTTCCTTTTGTGTCCCCCCTCCGTTCCTCCGAATCCGAATCCGACTCCCACTCCGTCTCCGACTCCGACTCCTCTATCCTGTCTCCAAGTTTCATTCTTCTACGATCAAATTTAATTTTTAGAGGGGGACAGCGTCCCCCCTTACGGGGGAGGACGCAGAGGGACGTAATCTCGTCCCCGACGAGATTACGTCATCATATAGCTCACATCCAAATTTTAGCCCAATACGTTAAGCTTAACAGAGTTTTCAGGACGAATTTGACCTTGACGCTAAGGGGGCAGCACCCCCTTAGGGGTGACCTACGATCACCAAAACTCGCATGTGATCAGTTTATCACACACAATAATTATATTCCAAGTTTCAAAGCGATACCTCTATTCCTTCCTAGCGAAAGGGTGTGTGTGTGTGTGTGTGTATGCGCATGCGCAAGCGCGCGTAATAAAAAATAATTATGAAATAACATGAAAAATCAATTACCTTATCTCAAAAACACGTGTCCTTATCAGCTACGCTGATAAGGATACTCAGAACTCGTATTCCAAAAGTGGTCTCTGAAGTGGCATACTTACTACAACGATTAATCGAATGTTAATTATTTTAATTATTTTCTTTCGATTATATTTTTTAATGTAAAAAACCAACCAGAGCACGTAGAAAGACGATTTAAACATCGATATAGGGGTAATCGATCACGATAAATCGATTGGAACCATCTAAAATGATCTACCGATCATTTAAAACCTTCTAGGAACCAAAAAAGTCCCACTTTTGGGGCGCCCCCTTTTGGGTAGCTAAAACTCCAAAAACGGTCTTCCAGACCTTAGAAATTCCGACATTCGACCTTAAAAACCCTAGGACGCGACGTATCAAAACGTCAACATCTAATGAATCTTGGAAAATTCCAAGTCAGCTGCGGACGATGACTGGAATTTCCAAGAGAAATCTCCGTAAGTGGTTTTCAAGTCTTGCCTTCGACGCGCAGGGCTGACAATGGGAAAAATCCCTAAAATCCTCCGGAGTTGGGGGTCTTGACCTGAATTATGGACAGAATGCTAAAAAGTAGCTAAAAATTTTAAAAAGTAGTTAAAAATGCTAAAAAAGGCCAAATTTAACGGATTAGGTTGCCAGATTTAACGACAAATCTGGCAGAACGCTAAAAAAGTAGCAAAATTCCTAAAAAACTGTAAAAATTAGTAAAAAAGTACCAAAATGCGCAAAATTAACGGATTGGTGCCAGATTTAGTGACAAATCTGCAACGTTCAGTTTGGCCGTCGATCGTTCCCCCATACTATATATATATATATATATATATATATATATATATATATACACACATATATATATATATATATATATATATATATATATATATATATATATACCATATATATATACCATATATATATATATATATATATATATATATATATATATATATTGCGCCCTATATCTATATATATATATATATATATATATATATATATATATATATACTACTCGTCAAAAATAACGCATCACTAGGTTAATCTCACTCACAGGAATGGGAAGGCCCATATCCCCATGAAACCCCACACCAAGACAGATGACAGCATCAGTGTAACTATGTAACCGCCCCGCTAAATTTGGGAAAACATAAACCACGTAACTAAACCTGGGAGAGGTAGGGTGCGTTATGGCAGGGGTATAATCAAACGGGGGATCATTCAAATTTGCAAGCGACTCGAAAAAACATGGAAATGATGTGCGTCAACTGTCAAGAGATCAGTGCGTGCAGATAACAACACTTCAAGCCTAAGTACACGGTTACCAGGCATTTGGCCGCCGGTTCTGTGAAGCGCACACAACGATTGCACGGGTGGTACAACGGTACCAGGAAACCTTGACACATGATTGCCGACGAGGACAAGGTAGGACCAGGGCAACAACATCCGTGGAAAACCGATTTTCACGTCTGCGTGCATTACGAGAGCAGTGGCGCGACATCCATGCAGCTGCGGAGGTACACGGCACCAGGGTTAGTGACAATACAGTGCGTCGACGACGCGGAACATAATTACCAGTCCCAAAGATCTGCCCATGTGTTCACCGCACACCAGCTTTACTGAAAAAGGTGCTCTATGCCCGGACGAGCCGAGAGTCTCTGTACGCGCTTCGGACAGCTTTAAGTAAACAGAAGACCGACGGAGAGGTTCGCACAATGCAATGTGCTGTGGGTGCCGCCATTTGGAGGCGGTTCGGTTATGGTCTGGGGAGGCATATCTTTATCGGGGCCTACGGAATTGCACATCTTCTATGGAGGCACTCTTACAGCCGTAAGGTATATCACAGACATCCTCTAACCATATGTCCTGCCATATGTCCCCTACATTGGTGACTCCTTTCATCCTGATGCATGATAATACAAGACGACACAAGGCAAAATGTGTGTTTAACACCTTATGACTGTTCAAATTACGGCGTTGGAGTGGCCAGCATATATTCCGGACCTCAACCCAATCGAACATTTATAGGATATCCTGAAACGTTGGATTCGACATATGCAATCCCCTCCACGGACCCTCCCGGACCTGCGAGATGCACTGCACGAAGTATGGGATCAAATCACTGTACAGGACATTCGCTTACTCATCGAGAGTATGCCAGGACGGTGTCAGGCAGTCATTCGTGCCAGAGGGGGTCATACGATATTGAGACAGACCCAACACCCACTGCGGCCGTCGAAGTACAAACATCCGAACACTACTGCGAGACCCTTTGGCTGCACTGGCCTCACACTCTATCAACCTACGGTTCTGGGGAGTAATCCACCATGTCATTGTCATTGTCCAATAAAGTGTCTTAGCGTTCTTCAACCTTTTCTACCCTTCCTTCGCCAGGTATCCTTGTGGTGCGCTAATTTTGACGAGCAATATATATATATATATATATATATATATATATATATATATATATATATATATATATATATATATATATATATATATATATATATATATATATATATATATAAAGAGAACAGTTTGTCAATTTAGATGTATTTTCAATCAACTCTATGTTTCATAACATCCTGAAAATAATAAGTATTTCTAATGTTCAATTTTCTTACACAATAATGGAATAAGTATCCATAGAAATCTATTATATATATATATATATATATATATATATATATATATATATATATATATATATATATATATATATATATATATATATATATATATATATATTTATATATATAATATAAATAAAAATATAAAAATACACCTAAAATATATATATATATATATATATATATATATATATATATATATATATATATATATATATATATATATATATATATATATATATATATATATATATATATATATATATATACTGCTATATATATACTAACAATATATATATATAACTATATATATATATATATAATACAGTTAAATATAGATATTGACGTCTTGTTATTTTTATTGTTATAAAGCCCTTGATTGCTATGAAACAACTTTAAGAATAAAGTTTTTATTACATATGCACTGTAGAATCACAAATATAAAAAATTACAGAGAAAATATATAAATAAATAAATAATTGCTTAAATTTCGAGCTTTCGTTCCCGAGGGAATGGGAACCTTATCAAGAAGATGCGATGGTGGTAAAGGAGTCAAAACTTTTGCGAAAATACTGATGATGATTATTTTTCTAGTTGGTTATTAAAGAATGGAAGAACGAAGATGTATTCAGTGAGGCCTTCAATATGGTGTCAATAATTGTATCACCGGAAAGGAGATTGAAATTTGGAATATTTTTTTTATAGTATAAGATTCGGATATTTTCCTGTAGTTTTGATTGTTGATATGTGCTATTGTTGACATTTATGAGATGTTTACATGGTGGTTTTGTGTAAAACGGTGTAATGTTAGGGGGGAGTTTTGATTGTCGATACGGAAGTCTTTTGTGTGATTGTATTTTCGTCTTGTGAGATTGTTGGTTTCTCCTATATTAACCGGGTCGCAGTTACTACAGGGTACCCTGTACACAACTTGTTCAGAGGGATTTTGAGGTTTGGTGGGGCCCAAGAATTTTTTGAGTGGGAGGTTATTGGAAGGTACAAGAGTATTGTTAGGGAGGAGTTTTTTATCTTAGTGGGTGGGATGTGAGGAATGGCTAAAAAGGTTGTAGTGGGGGTTTGCTTGGGGGTATTATTGTAAAGATTGAGTTTAGCTTATTTGTAAGCAAGGTGGAGTATGTGTTTGGTATATAACAATTTGGTTAACGTGGTGCGTAGGAAGTTGAGTTCAATGTGGAGAGCAGATTTTTAGACTCCTAAGTATAAAGAAGAGAGGATAGCTATTTTGGTGTGTTTGGAGTGGGCAGAAAACCAGTGAACGTAACATGGTTGGGAGTTGGGTTTTCTGTATACGCTGAAGTATAAGTTATGGGCAAGATTGGAGTGTATGAGGGTGTCTAGAAAAGTGAGTGTATTGTTTTGGGTGGTTTCTATAGTAAATTGAATAGCAGGGTGTATATTGTTAATAGTGCTCATGATATGGAGTGGGTCTATTGTTTTAGGGATGGCTGCAAATATGTCGTCGACTTATCTCAGCCATTTGGATTGATGGAGGGAGGGATGGGGGAGGATGTGAAAATATTTAAAAGTTCCATATAGATGTTGCTTAGAGTGGGAGATAGAAGGGATGCCATGCTCAGTCCGAAAGATTGTTTATAGAAGGAGTGATTAAAATGAAAAAAATTGTGATCGAGTGTAAGATGGATTAATTGTTTGAGCATGGAGAAAGGTTATTGTAGAATGATATCATTTTGAGTTAGATATTGTTCGAAAGAGAAAGAACATGGGGGACGGTTACAGAGGTAAAACTAAACTGATTGATAACGTTCGTAACTAAAACTATATGTTGTCGTAGTATGTGGAGTATTGATTTTGATTGTGGCGTGTTTTAGTGATGAAATCTTTTGTGTTAGAGATATAAAGATGAATCGTGGTGATAATAAAATAATAATAATTATATTTTAAATTTAATTACTATGTAAAATTTATTAAGTAAATTAGGAATATACTATATAAAATATATATATATATATTTGGTGTTTAAATATTACATATATCATAATTATTATGATAATCTAAATATATATATTATATTATTTTTAAATATATATTAATATAAGTTATTTAATTATTAAACTCATTAGTTTTATTAGTTTTCTATTTAAGATAAATTTATATAAGTATAATAAAAAATAAATTTATGAATAAATATCATTTTTAAATTTTAATGAATATATATTAATTTGTAAAAATATTATATAATTGCAAAAATAGTTATTGGTATACATGATTAAAATATAATATTAATTATATATTATATTATTATATAATAAAATAATTAATATATATAAAATTTAACAACTAAACGGTAATAAAACCCATGTAGTTTTATTTCAAGTTTATTTCAAAAAATTAGGAAAAAAAATTAATAAAAAAAAGTTAATTATTTTATATGTTATTTTATAAAGGATAATCGTTACGTTTTGGCAGTATACGGGTTGCCGGAAAAGAGATAATTTGCATTCTCTTTTTCTGTATAAAAAAATATTGTTTAGAAAACTTCTAACACAAGATGAAAGTATACGATCTAGTAAAGATATCCACTAGGTATTAGTGATATTAATGGTATTACTGCTAATATCGTCGGATCCATAAAGGTAGTATATTTTTGTGAGCTTAGGAACGTTTCCTTGTAGAGTTATGATAAGGTTTGGTTAGTTACACTAGGTCTAGGTTACACTTAGACGAATTTATTGTAACGAAATAATAATTTTAATTCCCCTAATATTTATAAATTATTATCGTTATTAATACATTTAAATAATTTAAGTTTATTTATAATTATTTTAAAGATATGGTGATTATAATATTAATATATATAATATCTCCCTAAATAATATAATATTCACGTTTTACACTAAAAATGCGAAAATTATTATTTCTTACTTTATATATTTAATATTTTTACAAATTCATATCTTGGTTATTTTTAATCACTATCCGCTCTCGACGCAGGCCAGAGCAATATATATAAAAAAAAATTACAATTAACACCATATATCGCTTTTACAGATATGATAAACGATACTTAGGTTTGGTTCGGATTCCAGATCCGATCTCTAGCAACCACCCTGGTCCCCTATAATAAACCATTATTAGGAGAGTTTTTAAATGAATTAGCAGATTATATTTTAGTATAGAGTCTCATATGTATATACTATTACTTATATAAGTACTAATACTCTATATATTTTCACTCCGTTGAAATAGGTAATATAATATATATATCATTATATTATATAAATTTAATTGAATTATGATAGGTATTTCCTAATGAGGGTGGAGATTGTATGTAGTAGTATTATTTAATATACATTATATATATATATAATTATATAGTATATATTATATACTTATTTACTTGTCTAGATATATATTAATATATATATATATATGATGTAATTTATATATATCATTATATTATATTAAATATATATATATATTATAATATATATATATGATATTTATATAGTACTTTAGAAGGCAGTTTATTGAAATAACTACAAATCTAACATTAAACAAATGACATTTTGTCAATCAGTGACAATTTTTAGGTAGCAAGAATTATTTTTTTTATAGGGGGGTCGAGGCCACGGGGGGACAGAGAGGGGACAGTCCCCCCCATCATCCACCTACATCGTTGCGGTATACCCTTGGATATTCTTTATTAAAAAAAAAAAAAACAAAAAAAAATAATTTACCTTAATTTCTATGCGCAAACGAGACCATGATAAAAGCAATTTCTGGCAACTGTAGCTCTCCTTGTGCTGCATTTCTTTATTGAGTGGTGGAGCTATTTTTTTTTTTTTTGTTTTTTTTTTTTATTTTTTTTTTTTTTTTTTATACAGTTTCACGGTGGTGAGTGCGATTATAGTATTGGTAATGAAGTAGGTTGATTGCATAGTTCTTTTGATATGGTTTGGGTTGAGCCACTCACGGGGCATAGAACCCTAATTGAGGAGGGGGTTGTTTCTTTGCGGCAGAAGGTCTCACCAGATTTATAACCAATCTCGCGCCAGATTGAGCAAGACACAGGGCATTAAGATGGAAAGAATTTCCAGCAGAACATGAGGTGGGTCAGTATAAAGAAAGGGAGGCATCGCGCTCTGATGCGAACTAGACCTGGAGTTAGCTACTTCCGACACATAAACTCATTGGAGACCAGCACTCCTTGTTGCTAGCGAGGGCGTCGGCTACAAAGGTGTGTACGCGTATTGGGTGTACAAGTGTTCTCCTCTTCGAGCAGCTCGTGCTACGGTTGACGGATTAGGTCTGTTATGAGAAGAGTGGATGTGAGTATATGTTAACAGCGACCAACATCGAGGGCGGCAAATATCATAGTAGGGCTCATATGGTGGTAGTGAAATTAGTACCACTGGAACAGTTTTATATAGTAATTGTGGGCCTTTGGATGCTCTGACCCTTGTTCCAAAAGAGCCGGGTAGAAACCTCAGAGCCCCACCCTAGAGATGAGAGCAGTATTGCATACACGAGGGCTGATGACGAGACTCCTTGGTAAGGCCCGTGAAAAAAAAAAGGTTTAACTGAAAGGAAAAAAAAAATAAAAAAAAAAAATGTCTATGAAACTAAACAGAACCTACAGTTTCTTTGAGGCCGCCTAGCAGCCGTTGTGATGTGTATGACGCATGCAACATTTAGTTTGTTATATGTTGTCGGATTTAGGAGTTTTAATCAGGTCAATGAAAGAACTGGTCGAAAAGAAGATAGGAGGCTGGAAGGATTGTTTTCATTGAGAGGGAGAGTTTTTGTAATTGTATTTATAGAGTTTTTAGAAGATATTAAATTTATCAGAGGTGTTGGTAGACACCCCACACCCGTGGAAATTCGTATCGGATCAGGTAGGAATAGAATCAGAAAGATAAGCGACGGCGGAGGGCAATTTCAGAAGAAAAGAGGAGCGAAATTTGATATGATATTGATAGAAATGAAGGGGTCGACATCCGCATTACGAGTGGATAGAGTAGATGTGCAGGTGAGGATGATAACATTATAAAAACGTAGGTAATAACATGTAAGGAGATAGAGACAGAACCCTGAGAACACCACAAGTGACAGAAAAAGAAGAAGACAGTCGCCGTACAACAACAGCCGATTATTGAGCGATTTGAGTAGTAAAGCTAGACATAAGTTAAGCAAAGAGAAGGAGGAACCAAAGAAGGGGAGCTTGGAGAGAGTGACGCGTGCCAATACCGTCAATGCTGGATAGTGTCAACGCACTAACTCTAAGATCTCCCATAGTTTTAAGGCGGAAACCATAAATCAGTAAGATAGGAAGAAAAGTATCAGTAGACCTCGACGCCGAAAGCCGTACTGGCGAACGGAAAGAAGTGATGAGACTCCAGATGATCTAAGAAAATGAATTGAAAGGGTCAAAGATTTAGATAGAATCAATGAGGAGCTTGGCGAAGTTAAGAAGGGATCAAGGGCTTTCTTTTCGAACCGGTAGACAATGTGCTGCTTCCAAACTGAGGAAAGTGTAGTATTGAGCCAATAGAATATAGTTGAACCGAGGGAGGGACCAGCACGGAGCACACTCCCTCAAAACACGGGGAAGGATGCCACCTTGGCCGTTTACAATCCTCAAATGAGATTTCACGGAGTCCTATGCACTCGATCAAATGTAATCACACGCAAAGGCATGAACCTGAGAGGAAGAAGGAGGAGGAAGAGAATGCAAGAATCGTCCAGAGTTGAGTTAGGAAAATAGGAGACCAAGAGATTGGCTTTTCAGTTGGAGAATTAACAACAGAACCTCAATCGTAAGAGGGGAAAGGACATATTGTACCGGAAGTTTGTTAAGAGATGTTTGGCAAGAGGCATGAAAGCATATTTTCAGTAGGAAAGCAAGGAGGGTAAGCGCACTTTTCCCGTGTTGATGAAGCCGTTTGGCTCGTGAAGAGTACCCTGACGATTTCTAGGTGAATGAAATTAGCAAGAGTGATAGGAGAAGAGAATTTTTCCACTCCCGATACGGACTGTCTCTAGCCTGAATGGGGAGTATGAAAGATTTAGAGAGAGAAAGATTTAGTCGTAAGAAGGAATGAAACTGCTCATCGCATCAACGAACTAGCTCCCACCTTATGCAAAATGAAAGCGACCCAGAGTCCAAAGCAGTCATTAATTATAGTTAGCGTAGAAAACGACGCATATGCCCCCAACAGCCGAATCAAAGTGCCAAAACAAACGCGTAGGGCAGGATGGAGCTGTTTTGAGAGAAAGGTATTAAAATTAGAGATATCAAGGTTAGTGGTAAGAATTTCCAATTAGGAAGAAGTGTTTGTATTTTAGAGAAGAAGGCCTAGTGGTGAAACATAGGAGTCAATGTGTCAAGAATTGGTTGGGACATTCCGGAATGTGTGTTGGGTTCTTTAATTAGTTGCTCGCGAGGGATGTTGTAGAATGCTGAATGATTCGCCTCCTCCCACCTAAAATGCAGATGAAGAGTAACCCAACCATTCCGTGTGTTTTGTAACTGGAAATTTGCCCCAAATTAAGAGACTTCAAGGTATTTGGATGAGAGAGTATATGACATCTCGTGAGAAGTAGTAAGATATTCAAAAAATGACGTGAAAAGTCTGTTCTTTAGAGAACATAGTAGAAGAAATCACAAGATTATTTGTAGTAGAAGGAAGATAAGTATCTAACCACAGGAAATTCGGAAGTTGTAGGAGAGTCGAGATCTTCGATGACGTTCGTGTACAGCGAGGTTTTATGTATACAGTAGGCATCGTATATTAATGTGCATTTCATTATTAAAAATTTGAAAATCTTAGTTTAAGACTTATTTCTATTTTGTATTACATTTCTGAAAGCTTATTAATTTCTTCACATGAATTACAATAACTATCATTTGTTTTTTAATTGTACATTTGTAAGTTCTCTAAGGTACACGCTCTGTCCTAAGTAAATCTCGTGACATTAGTATAATATATAGTTAATAGTATAATAATATAGTATGTAGTATTATTATAGCTATATAATATATTATATATATATATATGATATGTATAAAATTTATCTATTTTATATTATATATATTGTATATCGCGATGGGGGGAGGGGGGCAGGGCTGCTCACCCCCCTAGAAAGTGTTTTACATTCTCTCTCAGAAAACGCAACACGCACCTATCTTGCGATCGAGAGAGGTTTTGAGTAACCCACATCATTGGGCTTCATCCTAGTACTCTATAAGGGAACAGCTATAAGTATATAAAAGGAAGGGGCAGGTTTGGTGGCAATTTTTTCTTATACTCTTTGTAACATTATGTAAAATTGGCTAGCATCATAATTCACTTATAGCTAGATCAAAGATTCTGAGTTTTTCTGGAGCAAACAATTATCCAGAGGGTTGCGCTATTTCGACAAAGAGTCGATGAAGTCAAAGAGGGAATTTATTGGATATTGTAGAACTGAAGCGCTCCACCAAAACCGTTTAAGAGATGCATTGACGATGTTTATTGCACACCGAGCCACTGGAGTTCACGATGAAGGATGCAGTGTGTGCTTGGTTTCGGATAGCTGTTCTATCGAATGTCTGCGTAAAAATCTGAGGCGGGGATGAAAACGAACAGTGTAAAAAGTATAATATTGTTCATCAGTGTAAAAACGATTTAGCGGTCTATTTCTACACAATATGTCAAAGGAAATACTGCAGCAGAGTGTGGATACTATAAAAGACTTTATTACTTTTTTTCAGGCAATAGGATGAGAGAGAAGAAGGATAAATTGCAAAATTCGAAGGTATCCGAGAGAAGTGATCATGACAACAGCATAGTGCCAGTCAGATGTGTATGAAGGTAGCACTTTGTTAGGTAATGGATGCAAGCAGTAGGAAAACCCTTTCCAGTGAAGGAAATACTATGCCGCAAGAAAAAGCGTCGTTTTTTCAGTTGCATTCAGCGGCAGTTAAGTCGTCATTCATCATGGCCTTATATGATAAGCGAAGTAGTCTGCGAATTGTTAGAGCCGTTAAAGCTCTCCAAGCCCAACCTTGGATGATCGTCAAATCTTCAGTAGCAACAGTCAAACACAGTGGAAATAGTATAGGAGCCATCGGGGAAGTGATTGGCAGAAAAATCACCGATGAAATGTGTTAAAGAGTAAGCTATCAAATCGTACGGAGCAACTGTAGACACTTGTATCTGAATAGGTCCACGGATTGTGTTCTATCAACAACTGCAATGGTTTTACCAAATGGATCTCTAATTATTCTGCTTTCGTTTGTTGGCACATAATTTCCGTTTATCTGAATTATATAACCTTCTTGGAATTACGGTTTTCTACTAAAATACATCTGCTTATGCATTGACATATTACTTCTTTTTTACACTTGCTTTACAATAAGCTGAATCGATGAGTAAAAAGATAAAATAGCTGTGATTAATAGTTTACCACTGGAAGCCATAGAGAGAAAGCTTAGAATTGTACAAATGAATTTGGAGGGACAAGAAAGCATGAGTCTGTGAGAAAACTAAAGATCTTGTGCTTCCCAGAGTTTAAAAGACTGAACACTTTCTTTCGCGTCGGACGATAAAGGCTTGATGATCTACTGCGCCCAGCTTGCACTACAGTACGAGTTAGAGTCGGCTCTATACAGTATCTGCGGAAGGTAGTTGGGGAATCAAGGAATCTATGCGGAACGTAGTATGGAAGACGACGAGCATTTAAATCGGCCTGGGCGTATGATAATTCGTATCCAGAGAAATTTTTGTTTGACAATTATGATATTTTATTCAACATTATTGATAGGGTAATTTCGCAGAGAAATTATTTGTAAGTATCAATTTGCAACTGCTCTGTATTGTGAATGAATTTCCATCATTGCATATTGTGTTTTAGTTCTATTTGTTTTTATAGGAAATAATTTTTATTTTAAAATATTAATCATTGTAATCAATCCATACAAATGTTTCTAGTTTTGTCTTATATAGTATATAATAATAGATATAGTATATATATATAATATATATATATATAGTAGATATAATATATATATATATCAGTGTATATATTATATATAGATTCATTATATATAATAATATAATATTATATGATATAACGTAATAATACTAGGTAATAGTATAGTATATTACTAATTATATATAGGAAAGTATAAATATATATATATAGTATAATAGTATATATATATTATATATATATACTAATATATATTATATATATATAATATATATATATATATATAGTATATTTAATATATATTTGATATAGTATATATATATCGTATATATATGATATATATTATATATTAATAGTAATATATATATATATAGTATATAGTATCTATTATATTTATATATATATATATGTATTATATATTATATATAATTATATATATATATCTATTATATATATAATATATTATATATATCTAGTATAAATATAGTATATATTATATATTATTATATAATAATATATATATATAAATATATAAGTTATATATTAATATAGTATATAATATATATTATTATTAATTTATATTTTATATTAATAATATTATATATAGTTATATTGTAATATTATATGTATAATCTAGAGAGCGTCTAAAAATTTTAAATCTTTGGGCGATATGGTCGAGCGCCCATATATATATATATATTATTATATATATATTAGTATATATAGTAATACTAATATATATATAAGTATAATTATTATAATATATATCATTAGTATATATATAATATATATATTAATATAGTATTATATAATATAGTTTATTCATTTATGTGGACATAAAGACTCGGTGTTTTCCGAGCTAAGGGGACCTCTGATTATTGGGCATTTGGCTTGAAGGCCATCTCCCCTAAGAAATGGTCATAAATCATAAATTTTCAGCGATTGTGGAACATATAAAGCACCAGACTGTAGCTTTTTTCGACGTCTAAAACGTTTTTTTTTTTAGTGTTTTTTCTGTGTGCTGTAAGGTTTTAACGGTATGTTCAATATTTGAAAAGCTGAAAGTTGACATTGTGGTAAAACTCCTCCAACAAACTAATTTTGAAATGACTTAATAAACTTGAATATAAAATTGGAACTATTACTAAAAAGTGGTAGGAAGTGAATTCATATCACTCAATATTTTCTCTGACTCTCAAACCGTACTGTTTTGGATTTTCATGAATAAATAAAATTGAGATGTTTTTTCTGTTAACCGATCTGCCTGAATTTAGGGATCATTTGTAGTGAAAGGGAAGGATGCGACATTTTATCTTGTTAATTTTTGCATGCTTATGATTTTTGGATTTGTTCTTGAGAATACAAATATGTTCAAAAAAATTTGGGAATATTTTAGAACTTTTTCTTTGAGATACAAAAAAATATCTAAATAATAAAAGGTGTATTTTCCTATACAAGCCCTGAAATTGATGTTGATGCGGAATAAGTAAGCTAGCTCGTATAGATGAAAAAAATATCGAATTATTCAATTTGTTCTGAATTTTAAAAGGTTGACTATACCTTGTTTCCTGACGATATTCATTTTTTTTTCTGTTTTCGATCTCATTAGTTTGTCAGGGCTTTTTATGGCCGGAAGAAACGAATATTTATTACTTAGATAATTTTTCTGTACGCACGATAATATTTTTTAAACAAATTTCCAGAAAAAAAAATTTTTTTAAAATTTGTTCCAAGAACAAATCCGAAACTACTAGTATACAAAAAGTTATCTAAATAAAAAATGTAATCTCCAGAGTACCAAATCTGAAAATTTGATGCAGATTGATAGAAACGCAAAAAAAAATATCCAATTTTTCAAATTTGAAAACTCAAAAATAGTGTTTGGACATTCGGACGAAATGGAATTATGGGTTCATACATATCAAAGTTCCGGTTTCTACACTTTTAGATTAACTAGTCAATCTTTGTAATATTTCAATTTTGAGAGTCAGTTCAAAAATAGGTTTTTAGGAGTTGCGGACAACATTGTTCAAAAGACATATGAGTTTCAAACATTGAAAAATAGCCAAAAAGTTTAATGACTATCAGCTGTTATCACGTACAAAAAACACTCGAAACGACGTTTGTAGTATCGTCAGAAAAAAGCCAGAAATATGAAATTGTCCGGATCAAAATGGTGCTGAAAAATGCAAATTTTATGTCCTTTTTTTTGGGGGGGGGGAAATTGGACTAAGCGTGAACCGAATAACCGTCTTTAATTTGTTAATTTAGTATTTAAAATTTTAAAAAACCTTTATAGTTTTCCCTCTTTCAGTGTTT
>JABUQX010104003.1:0-17754 GCA_015478945.1 Trachelipus rathkii
TGTTTGAAAGTGATAGGGATGTTTTGAGAAAAGGGAGTCTAGTTTGCAAGTTTTGAAGTAGGGGATAAGGGTTTTGAAAGAGGTGATTGAAAAGGGCCGTTTGAATGTGAGTAAGATGAGAGAAAAGTTTGAAGGGCCTTTTGTCGTGAAAAGAGTGATGTCGAATGGAGTTAGTTATGTGCTTGAGAGTGAGGCAGATGGTAGAGTGAGTGAGTTTAGAGCGCATCAGATGCAGTTGAGGCCGTGGAGGGAGCCACCTGGATATTTGAAGGCTCACCCAGTGTATAAGTTTTGGATGAATGACACTGGAATGGATGAGAATGTAGAAGGAGTGAATGATTTGTGGTTACAAGGTAAAGAGTTGGTTTTAATTGAAAAACGTAGGAAGAAGAAACGTAAGAAAGAAAATAAAGTTGGTAAGGTTGACAGACTAAAAGGATTGTTTGATGAGGATGATGAGAGTGAGAATTATTTTTCAGGGTTTTGGTGGGATAGAGGAAGAATCAGACGTATATGTTATGTAAGTTTCCGTTGGATGAGAGTGAAAGTGTGTTAGCAGGATTAAGAGATGTTAGGGATAGGAGTGTGAATATGAGGGTGGAAGATGCAAGTAAATTTTGCGTGGAATTGGATGAAGTGGTGAATGAAATAAAGGTGAATGCACGAGTAAGAGAGATTAATAAAGAAATTGCGAATATGTCTGAGAAGTTACTTAGATTGGAAGGTGTGAATGAAATCGTAGAAGTTGAAGATATGATTGTTGACAGAATTGAGAATGGTAATAGGGACCAGGTAGAAAGTACAAGGAGACCTTGTACTAGGAGTAGAGGCAGAGTGGAAGAGTATGATTGGATTATGAAAAAGGGATTGTAGAATGTAAGAGCGAGTGAATGAAGTTGGTGGCGTTCGAATTTTGAGACAAACTTAGGTGGGAGGGATGTAGTGTTTTAGGATTAGGATTTTTGTTGTTTGTCTCACAATTTACCAGTTTTATTATTTTTTTAGGGGTGCTTCTAGAACGTCCACCAACATGGAATACCCTTGACTGCAGTGCTAGTTTATTTTTTTCTTGTGTTTTTTTAATTTAGTGATTTATTTTATTTATTATATTATTTATTTATTATATTATTATTATTATATGAGATATGTTTATTTATTATATTCATATATTTCTAGTTAAAAGTTTTATAGAGAAAAAAAAGTGACATTTGAGACTTTTCATACAATTTCGAACTTTTTATTTGAATGTTTCAAGCGTGAAAGTAGACGCTATACGATTCGTCAACAACTTACGTGTAACAGGTAATTATAACATTATTTACTATTATTATTATTATTATTATTATCATTATTCATTATTTCTATATTATACATTTTTATGGTTATTTATTATTAATTTTATGATTGATTGATGGGTTAATGTTTTTTAGTTTGAGTCTGGATTCTCTTGGTGACGGTTCAGTTCTGAGGTTACTTGTGTTCAGCGGCCAGAGGTTCGATTCAACCAGCGACTGTCTTTCATTGTTGATGAGGTAATTATAAATGTTAGTGGTGAATGATTTGGTTTGGATGAATGTTGGATTTGGTTGTATAAAATTTTTTCTTTTTTAGTCTGAATTCGCTGATTGCATGGTCGTAGACGTTAAGGGTGCAGATTGATTCAGAGGGTGTCTCAGCGAAAAAAAAAACTGGGTCAACTACCCAGGTAAGCACCCTGCAGTGGTGGGGTCATATTTTTATTATATTAATATTTTTTTTCATTCACTTATTTAATATTTTAATTCATTATAATTATTAGTTATTAAAGTCATTTTTTTCTGTTATTAAATTTATGAAATTCACTTATATTTTAATTCATTATTAAATATACTCAATGATTTATTCACTTATAAAATCTTAGTTTTTTTAAAGTTATTATTATTTAATTTATGAGATTCATTTATATTTTAATTAATTTATATTTATATTTTAATTGACATTTATTTGTTATAAAATCTTAAATTTTTTAGTTATTATTATTATTATTATTATTATTATTATTATTATTATTATTATTATTATTATTATTATTATTATTATTATTATTATTATTATTATTATTATTATTATTATTATTATTACTATCCTTATTATTATTACCACCACATTCACCATCCCACATTATCCGCAGTTTTTTTTCTTGGACTTAGTCTGCAGCCAGAGAGCCCTTGAAACATCTGGAATAATAAGGAATAGGGAAGGATAATTGATAACCGGCTAAGACAGATTGAGATAGAGAGATAGAAGTACTGATAAAGGAAATTTAGGGAAAGGATAGGAGGAGGAGAGAATTAACCGGCTAAGACAGATTGAGATAGAGAGATAGAAGTACTGATAAAGGAAATTTAGGGAAAGGATAGGAGGAGGAGAGAATTAACTAGATTGAAAGGAAAGTGGCAGTTTGTAGAAACTGGTAGAAACACAAGATAGAAAAGTAAAAGACTGTATTGTGGAGAAATTTGTAAAGAATTGGGAAGGAGTATTTTCTAGAATTGGAGTGTTTGTGGAGAACTGAGAAGGAGTACCATTGGAGAACTGCGTGGAGCATTATTTATATATATTTTAAGTTTACGGTTTTTCTAGCATTAAGGTTTTGGTTCGGATATCGGTGAATATTCAAATATTCATTGATATTTATTATTATTTTCGGATCGGTAGAGGTATCGGTTCACCTTGTTGTGGTGAAGGGGTTGCGTTACCTTGTAGTGGTGCGTTACCTTGAGGGTGGTGGTTATTTTAATAAATTTTTTTTGGTTGCTTGTGTTTTTGTGTTTGATTTTTTTTCCTGAGTTTCATTTATTGTGTTTATTTATTATTTTGTTTGTTTTGTTCTCGTTTTTTTCTTTCCCCCACGACTATTGAGATTTGTTTGTGGCCTCAAAACCACAACAGTGCCTGGTGAATGGAGTAGGGCAACAATCTGCCCCATATATAAAAAAGGTGATAAAACGGAATGTGGAAACTATAGAGGGATTGCATTAATGTCACATCCTGCGAAGACCTATGAAAGGATATTAGAGAGAAGACTGAGAGAGGTGGTGGAAGATAAGCTAGAAGAGTGGCAACATGGTTTCAGACCGGGGAGATCGACTATAGATCTGGTGTTCGCTTTAAAGATGATAAGTGAAAAGAATTAGGAATTTAATAGAAAAACATATGCAGCTTTTGTAGACCTAGAAAAGGCTTTTGATAGAGTGCCAAAGGAGTTATTGTGGAGGGAACTGAGAAGAATAGAGTATGGAATACCTGAGAAATTGTTAAAGTAATCAAAAAGCACCTATGTAGACAGTAAGTGCAGAGTAAAGACTAAGTCCGTGAGGAAAAATGGTTTGATGTCACAACGTGGGTGAAGCAGGGGAGCTGCTGTCTCCAATCCTGTTCATTATATACATGGACAATTGTGGGAGATCAGTGCGGAACAGAGTGGAGAATGAGATGCTTGGATAACGGGGATGACTTGGTGTTGTTTGCACAAAATCAAGAGAGACTGCAAAGTTTTCTTGAGGTTTGGGAAGAGGAGTTGGAGGAGAGGGGTATGAGGATAAATCGAGGGAAGACAGAGGTGATGTTGATCGGAGGTGGTGGAGATGTCCTGGAGGTCACTATGAGTGGAGGAAAACGACACAATGTTGGAATTAAATAAGAGAGAATTGGGAAATTTAATGGGACAGTAGCAATGTTGTTCCTATTTCATTGTTAAAGGAAAGAGCAATTTCGAGACGAGTCAAGATGGTGATATACACAAGTATAATGAGACCAATAATGTATGGGCATGAAGCATGGGCTCTAAACACGAGAGCAAAGAGCAAGTTGGGAGGCGTGCGAGATGCGCGTGTTGTGACTGATCAGAGGAGTGACAAGAGACAGGAGGAGAAATGAGAGATTTAGGGCGGATTTAGGCGGAGAAGCGCGGGTGGTGCTTGTGAGAGGACAGCTGCGTGGTACCGACATGTTAACAGGATGGAGAATAACGAAAAGCCCAGAAGATATCTAGATGGATACCGGAGGAAGAAGTGTCGGAAGACCTAAAGTTAGATGGAGCTAACAACGTGAGCGCGGCGATGGTGAAGAGAGGAAGGAGCCTCCAGGATGTGGAGGCATCTGAGATGTGGATGGACAGAAAGTCGTTGGAGAGGTTTCTGGCAGAACAACTGACAGATGCATGCGTCTACAGGAGATTGGTGAGAAAGTGAGAATATATATATATATATATATATATATATATATATATATATATATATATATATATATATATATATATATATATATATATATATATATATATATATATATATATATATATATATATATATATATATATATCTACATATATATATATATATATATATATATATATATATCCTCATTCAAATTAATTGAAACAAAGCATGCTTTATATGTTACTTGTATTCCTGTACCAAAAACAAACACGAAAAGTCAATTTGATTATTTTTTATCTTGGCTGATGCAATTATTACGTCAGCAAGTACTCTATTGCATCAGATTTTAGAATCCTGTCCGACCCCCGTAGTGTATATTGGCTGATGCAATCATTACATCAGCAGCTACAGTATTTCATCAGATTGTAGAAACATGACCAATTCGACTGCCATTCGAGATGGATGTGACACCTAGGAAACGTACAAAGATTGTAACTCTGCACGAACACACAGATAAGATGTATCAAGAGACTGCTTCAGTGGTTGGTGTTATATAGTATTGATAGTTGACGCTTGTGTAGTGTAGACATCTGCATTGTCTTTCTGAGTGTTATAGTTATTTACGTCAGGTATGATTTTTAATGTTTTAAAATTTTTTCAATCAAGCCTTAATTTTAAATATCATTGTGCTGTTTTGTTTCTTTTTGCTTTTTTGTGTTTTAATTTCTAATTATTTGCCAGTTGCTTTAGTATTTGATAATTTGATATCTGCAAATGATGAAGATGTCAGCGAAACTTTTGCCATTTAGAATTTTAAGCCAAGTTTTAGTTTTAATTTTTTTTTTTTTAATTTTTAATTTATCAGATATGTTAAAGGGTTTTTTACTTTTGTGTTCCTTTTTAATTAATATTTTATATAATAAAGCATTTGTAGGATTTCAATGCAAAACCCTCGCACATTAGTTTGTATGTGTTTGATAACTGGTTAGTGTTGATCGTGCAAACTCATTTATTCATTATTTACTGTTTATCTATTTGCTTAATTATCAGTTATCAAAGACTGTCTCCCTCTAATTAGTTTTAAATATTGAATATTAGATTATATTGCGTACAAGAGCTTGTGTGTATTTGTTTGCATGAGTGGCTGATTGAATGACTAAACAGAGTAGATGTTGGGGTGGGTGCATTCGGGGGTTCTCTATTGACTTTGCCAACATGCGTGGCCTGCATGCTAATCATGAATCTGTGGAATATCACCTCTCTAATTCTCGCCCTAACATTTTATTACTGAGACCCAGCTGGCCAGGGATTCTTTTTCAAATAAACTAAACATCTCTAACTATAACTTTTTCTATAATCTCCAACTAAATGGTGGAGTCTGTACCTATATAAACATAAACACTCCTGTAACATATCTCAAGAATCTTGAATCTCCTAACTTCAATGTTCTGTGGTTTAATATCTTTCTCCCTACTACTATCATTATCTTGTGTTTCTGTTAATGCTCCCCTAATGGAAAAGATTTTCATGTTCCTTTTGACTAGCTTACTAATTCCTATGAGACTGTTATTTCTTCCCATCCAAATGCTGAGGTCTTCTATTTAGGGGATTTCAACGTACACCACACTGAGTGGTTGGCCTACTCTCACACTAATGCAGGTGGGGGGGAGGCCCAAACATTCAGTTTTCTAAATGATTTGGAACAGTTAATTAAGGAACCTACACATATCCCATTTCAATCTAACCAATTCTTGAACATGCTTGACTTATGTTTCATCACTACTCCTCTTTATAAATACACCATTTTTCCTCCTATTGGTAACTCTGACCACAATCTTGTAGCTCTTAATTATATTTTTTTTTCCAGCAGCTCAACCATGCCCTAAACGTAATTTCTGGCATTTGATTTGGGCTAATTGTGGGCATTGCGTTGTTTTCTGGCTAACAACTCTTGGAACAAATCCTGCTTTAACTAGGAGGATGCTTTGGTCACCACTGAAAAGGTGGGGGCCGTAATCACCTATGGGATGAGCAGGTTCATTCCATCTTCAACTAAATCTTTTTCTCCCCAAAATCCATAGTTCGATGGAGCTTGTTCTAGTGCCATTCAGGAGAGAGGCATTGCATATTAGGCATGGAAAAACTCCTGTTCTTTTATCACTCTTACTAATTTTCACTCTGCACAGAACCGTTGCAGGGATACAATTGGACAGGCTAAGCGCACTTTCACTAAAAGGAAATGCGCCAACCTGCTTGGTTCTCCTACTGATAAAAATATCTGGCCTATTGCCAAAAACATCTCTAACAACTTTTGTAAATCTGGCTTTCCTCCCCTTATTGGCTCTGGTGGTTCTGTAGCTAACTCTCCTTCTGAAAAGGCCAATCTCTTTGTCTTCCTTTTTCATCAAATTCTACCCTGGATGATTCTGGCATCCCTCCTCCCACCCCTCTCAGGTTTCCCATGTTTTCACGTGTGATTACACATGATTGTGTGCAAGAGATCCTGAAATCTATGAATGCCAGGAAGGTTAGTGGCCGGGTGGCATTCCTCCCCATGTTTTGAGGGAGTGTGTTTCTGAGCTGGTGCCTGTCCTCATTCAACTCTACTCTTCTATATTCTTAAAACTAATATTTTTCCTCATTGCTCGAAGCATGCTGTAAAGGGAGTTAGGAGTCAATAATATAAGATAGGTGTGTTTGTTTGTATATTTTATTTTATTTAAATGTTCTGAATTTTTTTTGTTTATGAACTAAATTTGTTATTTATTGTTTCAGGAAAATATATTTTGTTAACATTATCTTTATAAGCGTTTTGTAAAATAAGGTTGAATTTGAAGCCTTGAGTCTACTTAAGAGTTAAGGTAATGAAATCCATTCTTATATTTAAATGGTTTTAGGATTAGTACATTATGCATTAATGGAAGAATTTTACTTTATCGAGATTATTTATTTGTTTTGATAAAGAGTATTAAGTTCATGATTAGTTTGATGATTTATTATGTTAATAAAATGGATTATAAATTTTATTATTATTATTATTATTATTATTATTATTATTATTATTATTATTATTATTATTATTATTATAATTGCTTCATTTTCTTTTATTATTATTATTATCCGGAATTTCTAATACTTCTTAATTTTGATGGATTAACTACTTTTATTTACCATGAGGAATAGTTAGTTATTTATAACTATCTTCAATTTTTTGTAGGCTTCAAATTGTGGGACTTAATTTGTTTACATTCAAATCCACGATTGTAGAAATCTGTGCTTAAAACATCAAATCAAAATAATGGACTTATAAAAGCCAACATAAAACAGATTCCGTACTGTTATAAAAATAGACAAACTAGTTACTTGAATTTGGCTATGATATAATTTTTGTAAAGAGTAAAAAGGACTTTATACTAATTAAACTCAAAAGTACATTGAATAAACAAACATGTATGGATATTGCTCAAGTTTCTAAATTTTAGGTTAGGTTTAGGTTAGGCTAGTTTATAAACTTTCAAGGAATATTTTTGTTACTTATATTTTTACTTTTGTTAATTACATTTATATTTGCACATAGTGTTTTCATTTAAATATAAAGCCTGGTCCTTCAATAACTACTGGCCTTACAATAAAATCAGCTCTGAAAGTGTTGCAAAGAGTAAATTGTTAAACTACTAATAATTGCTGAAACTCTTTAATAAGAGTTTATAAAGTAAAATTTAAAAGTGAAGTTGCAGTTAAAAATAAATATATAAGGAAGAGATTAAGACAAGAATTTACAACCAAGAAAAGGCAAAAGGGCGGACAAAGTTACTTAACGCCCACACGGAACGGGAGCTCGGATCAAAAAAAAATTTTCACAGGTAGCATCTATGATACATAAATAGATGTTCTAGGGTCGAAAGGAATATTTTTTTTTTTTTTTTTTTTTTTTTTTTACCTACCTGTTCTAGGGGCGAAATTATATATATTATTTGTAAAGGTATTACACGGCAATGTAGGGGGCTCGAGCCGACGGGGAACACAGGTGACGTTTTCCATACCCCGTGAGAGGGCTGAGGAACCCCAAGGACAACCCAAATAATAAAGAGGGGGGTTGGAGCCCCCGAGGGGGGGAAGGTCCCACCAGAAGTTCCCTCGGAAGGTCGAGACCCTCCACTCCTGCCATCGGGTAGCGCGGTGACAAATTCTTGGTATTCTTTTAATTACATTTTCTTACTAAAATTTTACCAGGATTCCAAAATGTATTCTTTTCATTCAGAAGCATAGTAGTTTTGAGATGATTTTTTTTTTTTTTTTCTTTTCACCCAAAACGCCTATTTATTTATCTTAGAGGCTCCCTGGAAAAATTTTTTTGATCCAAGCTCCAGTTCCGGGCTAGGCAACTTTTACCCAAAAGTGCCAACAATATATCGGAACCAATGAGACTTTTCTCATCTTTCTTTCTTTAATAACTGAATCTCTTCCTTCTGATTTACTGTATATTGTGTGCAGGTTTATTTGGATTTTTAAAGATATTATGTATTAATTACAATCTTTAATAATTGTTATTTTAATTTGGTGATAATTTAAATTAAATTAAGTTTCCCAGTCATAGACTAAAGTTAGGCCTACCTTGTAATTTTTATTTATCCCTAGCCTAGGCTAAGCTAGATTTAAGCTTGCTTAAATTTTTGTCTTAAGATATTAGTTTATTTCATTTTAGGCTTTAGTGATGTTTAAACTTGTAGTTGGTAAAATAATACAGTAGGTAAGTTAGTAAAGTTAATAATATATTTGAAGTATGTATGCTCTGTGTGATAACTGTGGGGCTGTGAGAGGTGAATATGTGGATAGCTGCCCTGCTTGTGTTTTGAATGCAGAGAATGTGTTGTTAAGGAAGGAGATTGCAAGACTGAGTGAAAAAATGAATGAATTGAAAGATTTTGTATTCAAGTTGAGAAAGGAGGGAAGTGTTAGGAAAAAAAGTTAGTAGGGATGTTGAGGCTAGGAGGGAGTGGGATATAGAGGTAGAGAGGAATAGTGATTCACCTAGGCAGGACTATGAGAGGGAAAAGGCTATAGTAGTTGATAATAGGACTACAGATGAATGGAGAGTTGTAGAAAATAGAAATAAAAAGATTAGGATCTCGAAAGTCAGTCAGCCTGTGACCTGAAGTAGCAGGTTTGAGTGTCCTCCGATGGGGAGGGATCAGAGGAGTGCAATGTAATGTTGGAGTTTTCTGAAAAGGGAAGACTGATAACTTGCTAATTGGGAGACTCTATGATATGAATCCTAGATAGGACTTTTTTCAAACTAAGAATAAAAAGAAAAGGTTGAGAGTATGTTATCCAGGTGCCAGAGTGAGTGATATTGTGGATAGGATATAAATAGAGAGATTGAGTTTGCAAATGTTGATTCAAATGTGATTTGTGCATGTGGGTACAAATGATATAGGCCATAAAAGGTCAGAAGAATTAATAGCAGATTATAGGAGATTGATTTAGATGATGAAAGCTAGTGGAAGAAGGTGCATGATTTCTGGATTTTACTAGGTTAGGTGCAGGTCCAGGAATGGGGGGAGTAGGGCTTTAGGTTTATGCAAATGAAAGGGTTAGGAAATTATGTTTTTCAGAAATATTAGGTTTTTTGATTTGTGGAGAGAATTTTCTGGATAAGATCTTTTTGCAGCCGATGGAGTTCACTTGAGTCGTAAAGGTGTTAGGCTTTTCAGTACCAGTTTAGAGACTGTTTGCAAAACTAGGTAAAGTTGGGGTGGTGGGCTAAATCTGGGATACAAATAATGCATGGTAACTGTAATAGTGGGGTAAGATAAAATAAACTAATGTTTTGTTACAGCTTTAAATCAATGATGATAGTAATAAATACAGCATTTCGGTAATGAAATGTTTTTACACAAATGTCATAGCCTTAGAAATAAAAAAAGTGAGCTGATTAGTTATAACCATAAATGAGATCTAGACTTATTTGCATAACTGAGCATGGGTTAATGAAGAATTATATGGAGATTCCTTCAGGAATATGAAATAGAGGGATATTCACTTTATTTATACAGCGTCGAGGAAAGAAGGGTGGTGGTGTGGCGCTTTAAGTTAAAAGCAATATTCAATTGTACTAATCGACTGACTTTAAATTAATCATGATATTGAATCAGTGTGGGTAAATATCCTTCCTTATGTCCAATAAATCATATAGAATAGGGGCATTTTTAATAGACCTCCCTGCAGAGTCAAGAATTAGATGCGGCAATTGTGAAAGAAATTGAGACAGCATGCAACAAGTAATGAAAAAGGTATAGTCATAATAGATGGGTGAATTTTTAATTTTCCTGGCATTCATTGGGATTCCTTGTCTAATATGGACCATTAGTATTTCTGCATTCATAAATTGTATACTAGATAACTTTTTGACCCAGAATGGTCCAGGAACCCACAAGATACGATGCCACTATTAGACTTAATATTAACTAATGATGAAAGTATGGTGGATGAAGTTAGGGTTAAGAGAATTTAGGACTTAGTGACCTAATATAATTAGATTTAATATGAATGTGATCTGGGCCAAATGAAAGTTAATAAGGAAAAAGATCATAGATTTTCCGAATGGCGATTTACTACAATTTCGAGAACATGCTTAGTATACACTGACTGGGATATAAGAGTTTAAAGACCAAACTGTTTTATCATGTGGGAACATTTTAAGCAAATTCTAATGAATATTCAGTCAGTATGTTTAAAGAATAAACCCATTAGGGTGGCGCAAGAGAAAACCTGTTTGTGGAATAGAGAGATAGAGAGAAATTAAATAAAAGCGTAATGTTTTAAAATATTTCAAGGGTAGTAATAGGGAAAATGATTTTTAGAAAATCATAGGAAAAATAGAAATGAATTTAACCATAATTTAAAGAAAGGCAAAGAGAGAGGCAAAAATTAATTTAGCAAGGAATAGTATAAGAACCCTGAAGAAGTTTTTTTAGCTTTTATAAATTTAAAAGTAAGAATAGGACAATTGGTCAATTAAAATTGATGAAAAATTTAGTGAGTTAGATAAGGAGTTTGGTCAACATTTTCAATGCTTTTTTGCTTCAGTGTTTACTGAGGAAAAGATTAGATCATAGTTCAGAGAACTAATAGTTCTTGTATGCAAGTAAACAAATAGACTTACAGAATTTGGATTTGATGTTAAAAGATATTAACGTTTATTGATAATATTGATCCAAGTAAAGCTCAGGCCCTGATGGTATATATGGTAAGAATTCTGAAAGAGGGTAGTACAGCATTGCAGAAGGCACTGTATTTGGATTTTTAGCGATTAATAACATTTGGTGAGGTTACCAGATGACTGGAAAACAGCATAATGTTGTGCCCTATTTATAAGAAAGGTAGTAAGGAAGATTTTGGGAAATTATAGGCCAGTTAGCTTAACATTCTGGTTGTAAAGGTTCTGGAAAGTTACTGAAAGGTATATTGAGAAATATTTAGAAGATAACAAGGTATTGTAATTGTATGACTCCAATGGTTTGCAGAAAAGGGTAGGTCATGTCAGACAAACCTTTAGACTTTATGGAATACATTACTGACTGATTGACCGAGGAGATCCATTTGATATTGTATATTTAGACTTTAGTAACTTTTGATAGGTTCCCCACATAAGGCTGAATGAAAAGTTATTGCAATGTGTTATAGGTGGAGTGGTACAGGTTGGATTAAAGAGTGGTTGCGAATAGAAAACAGGGTGTACAACTAAATGGGAATAAATCATCATGGAAATAGTGAAGAGTGTGCCACAGGGTTCAGTGCTGGGGCCACTATTGTTCTCATCATATATAAATGATTTAGACCAGGGACTTAAATGCAGTTCTAAGTTTTGCAGATGATACTAAAGTGGCACCTCAGTCAGGAATAGTGAAGGATGCATAAAGATTCAAAATGATCTTGATAAACCTTTTGGGTGGGCAGATAAGTGGCAAATGAATTTTTTAATAGTAAAAAGTGTAGGGTTCTTCACCTAGGTTACTCAAATAAAAGTTTTAACTACGATATGAATGGGGAGTGGCTTGAGTCTGTGGACAAGAAAAAGATTTTAGTGTGTGATTATAAGCAGTAATTTGAAAGTAGCTAATCAAGTGGAAGCTAGAAAATAAAGTGCTAATAGATGCCTGGGCATAATAAATCGGCAATGTTTTTGTTTACAAGAGCAAGGAAGTATATAGTAAACTGTCACTACATAGCTATGTTAGGACAGTATTAAGGTATTGTGCACAAGTTTGGGCTCCTTTTTTAAAGAAAGACTAGATATGCTAGAGAGAGTGTAAACAACGTAGAGCAACAGGATGATTTCTGGTTTGAGGGTATGAGCTATGAGGAGAGGCTGAAGGAGTTTAGGAATGTTTTCTGTAGAAGGGATTTCTCAGAGGGGACATGATACAAGTCTTACAAAATCTTTACATCTATTGATAACATAGAGACCAATAAATTTTTCATAGTAGAACATGGACAGGTGACCAGGGGGCATAATAAGAAAATTAAGAGAAAGCATGCCCATCTTGATATAAGAAAGCATGCATTCAGTATAGGGTTGTTTTAAATTTTTGGAATAGTCCTGCCAGAGAGGTTGTTGAGTGTGACTCGCAACAAACATTTAGAAACGGTTAGATTCGTTTTATGGATGGGTTGGGTATCATATAATATATTGACGAAGCCAAATTGGCGGGTTTTTAGTTATAGCAGTTATTGTTAGATGGCATGTGTGACCATAACTTAGTTATTAATGCATGTGGATGGTTTGGGTATCATATTTATATATCATTAGTTTTTGACTAAGCCAAATTGGTGGGATTTTGTAAAGTTAACACAAACTTGACAAGCCCTAGGGTGCTTTGTGGATTTGCATGAGCATGTTTGGGTAGTGGGTTGCTGGGGCAGTCTCGATAGGCCCATGTGGCTTTTTACTGTCTCTATATTCCTAATGTCCTAATGTTCCTAATGTCCTAATCTGAAAGTGAAGATCACTGGAAAGGGGTCCAATGTAGGGAAGCCGAGCCTAAACAGGACGTTTAGGAACATCATATGCAGTAGTTTTAGGGCGACAAGTGTTATCGAGAAACGAGTAAACAAGTTTATCAAAAAAGGTTTGAGGGATAAAGGCTAAAGCTAGGAAATTTACAGAGAAAGGTGATTTCTTCATGGAAAAACTTCCTATCAGAATAAATAACAAAGGCTTGTGTATGAGGGACCTTAGACCAGCAATTTTATGATTAAAGGAGATAGAAACAAAGAAATTAGTCCCAAGTATTGTGATAAATAGAAGTAGCGAGTCCACTAATACTTTACTTGGGACTAATTTCATTAGTTCTATCTCCTTTAATCATAATTTTAATAATATGAAGCCTTAAGATAGAATGAATTTTGGTATTTTCTTTGCTTTTAATTAGGGATGTACCGATAGTATCGGTATCGGTAGTATCAGCCATTTTTTTTGGGTATCTTAATATGGCCGATACTTCTTACTTTTTGGGTGAAAAATTATGAGAAACTTTTAGATTCAATAATAATTCTAGTTTCAATATATATAGTTAGTACTAGGTTATTTTTATTTTTTGTTTTTTTCCTCTACTTCTTTTTAACTTAGATTTTTAGCGTTTCTTCAACTTGGGGTTTTAGCGTAACATTTACCTATTTGTATAGCCATTATTATAATTTATACAGATTTATCTCCCACTTTTTTAGTTGATCAATAGTATTTTTTTTTCTTTTTTTGCACGCAATTTCGTGAGTGAGTGTGAGTGCGCGAGTGTTTTTAAACTTTCTTGATTATTCACATTTTAGATATTTGCTGTAAATAGGGTTTTAGCGTTTTAAAATTTCATTTTAAATTAAGGTTTTAGCGTTCGAATAATTTTTCCTCACTTTGTTTTTTTTGTTTCTGTGTGTGTGTGTTTTTTTTTTTTTTTTTTTTTTAAATGATTGTGTGTGCGTGTTTGATAGTAGATTTGCACAGGTGCGGGCTTTCTATTGACTTTTCCAAAATCAGTGGCTTGCATTCTAACTTGCATCCGTGAATACCACCTCTCTCATTCTCCAACCCTTATTTTTTTCTCTTTTTGAGACCAGATGGCTAGAATTTTCATCCTTCTAACTCGTTTAATATATCCAACTACTAACTTATTTTATAATTTCCGTCTGATGGGTGGAGTATGTGCCTATGTAAACATAGACACTCCTATAACATGTCTCGAGAATCTCGAATCTCCTAACTTCGATGTTCTGTGGCTTAAAATCTTTCTTCCTTCTACTACAATAATCTTGTTCTTCTGCTACTGTTCTCCTAACAGAACAGATTTTCATGCCTTTTTTGATTGCCTTACTACTTCTCACGAACTGTAATATCTTCTCATCCAAATAGTGAGGTCCTCTATTTAGGGGATTTCAATGTACACAACACTGAATGGATGTGTTCCTCTCATGCTGATTTAGGTGGAAGGAAGCCGAATCATTCAGTAATTTCTTCAACGATCTGGAGAACTCTTAAAGAACCTACAACATTCTGGATCGTCCAGCCATTCTTGAACACACTTGCCCTATGTTTCACCACTAGCCTTTCTCTCTATAAATACACACCTTCGCTCCTACGGTAAATCTGACCAACAAGCTTATATTCTCTTAAATAATAATACTTTTCTCACACAACAGCTCCATCCTGCCCTATGCGGTTTTTTCTGGCACTTTGATCGGGCTGATTGGGGGGGCATTGCTTCAAAGGCTAGAAGACATTGCTATCGGGGGGGTGGGGGAATTCTTGTTCTCCTATCACTCTTGCTAATATTCATTATCGTTTCAGGGGTACTCTTCGACGACAAACAAACTTACCCCCACCCCTCAATGAAAGTGCGGCTGACCTCTCGTTTTCTTAACTGACAAAATCTTTCTGGTCTCTTGCCAAAAACATCTCTAACAACTTTTGTAAACCTTCCTTTCCCTCCTCTTATTCGCTCTTGATGGTCTGTTGCTAATACTCCAACTGAAAAGGCCAACCTCTTTGGCCTCCTATTTTCTCTAACTCAACCCCTATATTTTTCATTCCTCTTCCTCCTCCTTCTCCTGCTGCAGAATGTCCTTGCCTTTGCCTGTGATTACATTTTATTGGGTGCATGGGCTCTGAAATCTATCAACGTTTAGGAAGTGGGTGGCGGATGGCATTCCTCCAGAATTTGAGGGAAGTGTGGCTTCGTGCTTGACCGCCCTTCGTTAAACTATATTCTCTTGCCTCAATACTAGCACTTTTCCTCAGTGTTGGAAGCGCGCATATGTCCAACCTTTTCCGAAAAAGGAAGCTTTTGTGATCCTTCTAACTATCGCCCTATAGGTCTAACTTGTATTTTATCTAAGATCTTTGAAACCCTTCTCAACTCTCACTTCTTAGACCATCTGGAATCTCATTCCCTCTTTTCTGATCACCAGTATGGGCTTTCGCACTTGAGATGCTACTAGCGATATACTTTCCTATTTAAACAAATTTTGGTTTTCCGCCTTAGGAACTACGGGGAGAAATGCGTGGTGGCGCTTGACATTCCAAGCATTTGACCCGGGTATGGCACGCGTCGCTGCTCTCCAGGCTCCCCTTTGGGTTCCCTTCTTCTCTTTGCTTGCTTTTGGTCTAGTTTTCTTTCAAAATCGCTCAATATCTGCTGTTGTTGATGGGGTGACTCTTCTTTTCTGTCAATAGTGGTGTTCCTAGGGTTCTGTATTATCACCTACTTTATTCCTGCTTTTCATTTAAATGATCTTCTCACTGCACATCTAACTTCTATCCACTCATATGCCGATGACTCGACCTTCATTCTTCAATTCATAATTCTGCTCCCTGTTTTACTTCTAGAATTGCCTCTCGTCCTTATCTTTCCGATTCTATTCTCGCTAATCTGGATAGAATTTTCGGGTGAGGTCGTCTCAACCTGTGAAATATAAATTCTTTAAAAACTCACTTCTGCAAATCTCCTCTCTAAGACACCTAACTTTCTATCTCTTTTCGACGGTCTCTCGTCTCTCCTGTTTGACAATATAAACATCCTTCACTTAACAAACAAAAAAATGTCTTTGGAAACGCTCACCTCACAACGGTTGCCCTTTTTGAGGTTTGACGAAGGGATTTTTGTTTTTTTTTTTGTTCTGTTTAGACTGCGAGATTTTTTTCCTCTTTTCAGTTACTGCCAGCAAACAAGTGGTCTCATCGTCCCTTATGGAGTACTGCTCTCTCTGGGGGGGGGGTTCTGGGTTTCACCCGGCTTTTGGTTAGGGTCGAGTCAAAGGTCAAAAGGCTTATAAAGCTGTCCTGTACTTTCCAGTTCACTTGACCCTCTACTTTTGCGGCGCGATATTGGTGCTTTACCTCTTTTCTATAGGTACCGTAGCGGAAGTGCTCGAGGTAACTTTCCACTCGCGTAACACCACCTTTACGACGCCCTCGTAGCATAAGGGGTGCTTGTGTTGGTAAATGAGTTTTGTGTTGATATTAGTACCTCCACTAGCTCGCTGCGGTGCTTCCTTCTTTCCTGCCACTCTGTTCTGGAATTCTCTCCTATCTTCTGTGTTTCCTACTTCGATTTAATCTACCTTACTTTAAAGCCTGCGTCTGTGCTCATCTGCGTAATTTGCGTTAGATGAATTTTTGAGGCATTCAACACCCCCTCCTTGAATAGGGTTCTGCCGTGAGCGGCGGTGACAACTATAAAAAATAAATAAAAGGTTCTAATAAAGCATTCATTAAGCTAACTGAAACCCCACAAGAATGGCATCTCCGATGGTGAACCACTTCTAGAATGCATTTAAATAGCATAACCGAGGAGCTTGCTCGCATTAAAAAAAAAAAAGATTCACAGAAGTGGAAGCCACTTTATCAGCAACCCCTGTCAACAGCACTGATAGTGACAATGGTGGCTTTTCAGCAAATAAACCTACTGAAGATGAAGAGGATTTGGATATGTTAGACTTTGATAAACTCATGTCCGAAATTGCATTGACATCTCATTCACCTTCAAAGGAATCACACCAAGGAACCCCATCGAAAAAACTGAAGAGACAGTAAGAAGGTCGGTCAATACAATATTATGGATTTTTGCAGAGAAAGCTAGGGAAATAATTAGGTTAATTATTATTAAATTATTCTTATCAATTTTAAATTACCTGCTAATATATATTCACTAGCGATGATGATGATATCAGAGGCTGTGGATGAAGTATCAATTATCCTGAAGTTATGTAGGCTTTTTTCATCCTAATGACCAGGAAATGTTGCAGGACTTTGACCTTCTGTCCAGGTTGCGCCTTTTTGAGTGATGGGGATCGTAATTATGTGGTATGGTCAAAGGACAGTGAGTAAATATGAGAAGGGGTGAAATAAAAGAGGGAAAAAGAGGGGTTTTATTATAATCTTTGAATGATTATATAGGAACAAAGGTTTAATTGGAATATCTAAGGATTTAAAGACATTCAATAATATGAAAACTGAATCTGAAGAATATTGATGACTAAGGAATTTAACAATTAGTCGTATGGA
>JABUQX010104005.1:17500-20790 GCA_015478945.1 Trachelipus rathkii
ACTTTTTGTAGAATTACTTTAGATATTAGAAATTTAAACCATATGAAAGCACTTTTCAAGACGAGTCCAACGATATTAATATTGTAGGGTTTTCTTTAAAAGTTTCTGAGATATAGCCACTCAAAATGTGGGGGGTCTGGTGTGGTTATGGTTACATCATCTGCATAGTATATATGATGTGAATTGGGAGATTGAGGAGTAGGGATGTCAGCTGTAAAGAGGTAGAACAGGAATGGGGACAAAATGACATCCTGAGGGACTTCGTTTTCAATTTTACGGTTCTTGAGATCTGGTTTTTGCTGGACACCTGTGCAGTGCGTCTAGATATCAAATTAGCTAGCCATTTATTATAATTGTTAGGGAAGGGGGAGTTTAGGATTTTTTGGATGAGAATGTGTCTGGGTACTGTGTCGAATGCTTTACTAATGTCTATGGATAGTAGTATTGTTCTTTGGGAAGGAGTTTTGTTTAGGCCGTTTATAATGCTTTGTGTGATGTCTGTTAGAGCTGTTGAGGTGGAGTATGATTTTTTGAAGCAATGTTGGTGGGTTGGGGAGTGAAAGTGTGGCATGATTTTGGTGAGAATGATCTTCTCCATTAGTTTGCACAGGGAGGAGAAGGGGGGAATATGGGTCGATTGAAGGGGAGGGTTGGGGTCTTTTCTTGTTATTTATTATATATATATATATATATATATATATATATATAATATTATATTATATTATAACTATATATATATATTATATATATATATATTATATATATATAATATATATATATATATATATATTTCAAATTAGGGTGCTCCTTATCATATAAGTGAAAAAAAAATTCTGATTTTTAGGAGTGCAGGTTACTGTTTTGTTCTAATGTATCTCAAAATATTATGTACCAATTTTAAGCTTCATCCAAATTTGTTAACACGTCGCGCAATGGTCCTAAAAAATATAATGGAAGTTTCCTTTAAAAAAATAACATGCTGAGTCTTTTTTTACGAAAACTTTTTTATTTCTAAAGCAGTTACAATAAAACTTGGAGAAATAGTATGCTATAGTATAATAGGAGGATATAGACATTTTTTGTTCAATAACTTTACAAAATAAACGAGTTGGTTATCCTAGACAAAGACAACGAGATGATTACAATCGCGCTTGCTCTATACAGGTTTTAGGAAAAATTCATTCTCAGATGTTTTTTTTTTGTTTTTTTTTAGCAAAGGTTTTGTTTGTTTTCGGAAATAATATAACATTTTTATTTACAATTGGTGCTCATTGCAATTAAAAGCAAAATGACGAAATCTTTACAACAAAAAATACTTTTAATTGGACATTACAAACATCAAATAAGAGGTAGTAAGTTACCATCGAAGGGAGATTGTTTACTTACTTTGTTTTATAACATGCGAGTTGTCAAACTTAATTTTAATGAAAGTGCAACGCTTGTCGTGGACGAATGCTTGATTTATTGTAGAAAAGCAAAAATCCCTGCACAAGAACCTCATAAATGTAAAGGTAAATTGAAGGCATTATATGATACATGGCAGAAATTGGTCAAGGACAAGAATAAAAGTAGCAATATCAACCTAGAGAAAATAAGAATTTCTTAATAATTTGGAAGATCTATTTGACATAGCACATCAGAATGCCTTGCAAATGATCACAATCGAAGAAGATAGACAATTGCTGATCAAACAACGTTAAAAGGGACCACCAGGTTCGATGACCAGCGTTGATATAAAACTATATGGTATTAAAAGGTTAAGGTTGCAGGAAAGAAAGAGTAAGAAAAAGAAAAAGTTTGGATGATCCATCAATTTCAGCAGTTTTTTTCTGAATGTAAGTATAATTATTATTTATTTTGTTATTTCCCAGTAATATGTGACGAATATGCTATTAAACAAAGTTCTATATTTTAGTGCAAGATGTGGATGTTGTTTCTGACTCAGACAGCTTTTCGTCAAAATCTCTGTTAGAAAATAATGAGGAAGGTCGTGAGAAAGAAGAGCAACAAAATTTAAGTGTTGGAAAACCAAAGAAAAAAACTCGAATTAATTTACTCACTCCACGATAAGCTGCAGCATTAGATAAATATAGTTAGTGAGCGAGATTCCGTTCATTTAATAATGGCGTTTATGGAAGCCGTTTCTTTAGATCCATCGCCTTACGTAAAACGACGGAATCAATTACGAAAACAATATTCCAGTAGCATAAAAGAAAGCTTCCGCGCTATTGATTCAGAATTTGTAACCATCATTGGGATACGAAATTGTTACAAAATATAAATGGTAAGCCAGCAGGAAGATTGGCCATGATTGCTCCTGGAAATAATTTAAAAAGTTACTAGGTGTCCCAGATCTACATGCAGCTACCGGTAGTGAAATGGCCTCTGCAATTTATGAGACGTTGGAGAAGTGGTATTTGATTGAAAAAGTACAAGAATTTTTTTTTGATACCACTGCTTCAAATACAGGAAGAATTAAAGGTACTTGTACGTCGTTAGAACAAAAATTGGACAGAAATATTTTATATTTTGGCTGCTGTCATCACATTTTTGAGATATTATATTAGCAGCAGTATTTACAAAAAAAAAAACAAATTTGTATTTTCGGGGCCAAACATTCCATTATTCAGAAGATTTCAAGAAAGTTAGTCTAATATGAATGTTCAGAATGTATGAATGATATAATTTCCGAAAGGTTTCCTCGAGAAGACTATCGGGAACTAGTGGACCTTGTAATTATTTTTTGGGGAGACTTCCCCCCTGGAGCATACATTTCAGAAAGTCAGGTGCATATCATATGGCCAGATGGATGGCGAAATATATATATTCTTTAAAAATATATTTATTTCGAACAGAATTTCAGTTAACCAAAGAAAAAGAAATATCACTTATACATAATAACATGCTTCATTGTAAGATGCTACGTCAAAAACTGGATCCATGCAACTAAAGCAATATCTGCTCCACTAAACGATATAAAATTTTTGAGAATTAGAGCAATACAAGCAAGTTGACGAAAGTATTGCCGAAGTAGCAATCTATAAATTTTTGAATCATCTATATTATTTAAATGATGAATGAATAGCATTTGTTCTATTTGATGATTCGGTTACTAAAGAAACAGAACTAAAAATGACACAAAAGAATGCAGCAGCATCAGAAGGAAGAAAAAGAAAAAGAAGAAACAGATGGAGTTGAAAGTGAAACTATAAGCAGTCTCAAGAAATTGCCATTAAAAAAAAGATGTTTCTTAATTCCTGCAAAGTTCAGATAAAGAGATTTTTCTTAAA
>JABUQX010104006.1:0-19113 GCA_015478945.1 Trachelipus rathkii
TGCCACACACACACACACACACACACCACACACACACACACACACACACACACACACACACACACAACCACACACACATATTATTATTACACACTATATAACATATATATATATATATATATATATATATATTACATATAGAGAACAGTATATAGTTATATATATATATATATATATATATATATGAGTATATATATATATATATATATATATATATGCAGCATATATATATCTGATTAAAAAAAAGAAAGATTCATGCTTCATTATAGATAAGCAAGACTGAAATCCAGGTGTGCCCGGAAGGGTTGCCTAAATGGTTGTGTTTGTAACATGGCACTGTTTGTTTTGCTCGTATTTTTGAAAACATTACGATTGTTACAACTCGGGGATTTTTTGTAACATTATCAAAATTGAGTTAATTTTTTTAATTTGCAAGAACATCTATCCACAGATGAACTAATTTTTAATATTAGTAATAAATGAATAAAATAAAATATAAACAGTCAGGGCGGCAACTTTCTTAGATTTCCAATTTGTGCGATTCATACCGATTACAGTCACACAATTAATAAAACACAATGGCTATGATACAGTTTTAACTCGTTTTCTAACGTTCTTCTTGTCCAGATTCTAGAAGCATAGTAGAAATATATTTTAACTATGGCCAGAATTTTTTTTATTTATAGCACTGATATGCATTATTGATAATTCACTGGACGACAAAATTTGACTTTTTGTATGTTAAATGAGTAAAAATGGGTGTTTCTTATGCATTTTTGTGCGCTGATTCCGAATTTGCATACCATTTTGTTGTAACGGGCTGGGTTTTTTTGTAATACGAAATTAAATATTTCTGAAATTTATTTTGTATTTTACCTTATTTTTAGAATATAAAAATGTAGATTTTGGAAGATTTTCACTGTAGTTGGTTTGAGGAACATCCCTTTAAAAGTCCCCATAGTCTGGTAAGATTTGGATTCCCACTTCTGATAACGTTTTTTTCGATAGTTGAAAGACCTTGGTGGAATCGTTGACTATGTCTAATGCTTATAGCGCTAAGATTGTAGTTAGGAAAAGAGTCCAAGTGTGAATGAAGGAAATGGATTTTTGACATGTTACATCCCATTGTTTATAATCATTTCGAAGGAGTTCGGAAACTAGTTCTTCATAGTTGTCGGCCTTAATTAAATATTGCCTAGAAACCCAGTTATGACTTTTTTAAAGGATCTCCATGCAGGTTTTTCAATACATTTTCAAGGTGTAACAAAGAAATCTTACTTCACAGTTCTCATTTAGGCCTCCACAAATATACCCTCTTTAATTGTAGCCTCACTGACCTAGGGAATTTTTATTTACGTATAGGAACCCTGGACTTTTTTCATTAACCCGAGCTTGATGTGCAAAGGAGGAAGATATACGAGTTCAGGTTTCATAAGTGGTTGAAAAAATTACATTTTTATTTCCAGGAATTAGATTTCTTTAGGCCATTGCTTCCTTGACAAATGATTTTTTTACGATCTCTGCTATCCCACTCGCATAGAAACAACAAAATTTAGTATATCCTTTGTTGGAAAACCTAACAAAAGTGCTATAATTACTTTTAAATCACCGCATATATTTCAAGAATGCTGTATGTATCGTATTTTTGATAACAAATTTTCATGTTGTCATTGTCTCCTCAGTTAAATGGGCAATAGGAGTCGAAGGTTTACATTTCCATTATGAAGAAGCACTGCTTTTTTAAACTGAGTTAGAAGAATCTATAAACAATCTCCATTCCTCTAAGATCATGACAGTCTCCTAATTCTCTCATAAATGAATCAACATCAGTACAATGCATCTACCGAGAAAAGCGTCGGAACTCTTCTTCGCGTCGCCGATAAGAGGGAATTGTAGTTCCTTCTCAAGGAGATTCCAACTCTTTAATCTAGATGCCAATAGTTCCTGTTTTTTTGACAATGATAGATCGCGAACTAGATTATTGAGTTCATGTTGATTAATTCTATGAGGTTCTTTTGACATTCTATCATAATCAAGGTCTTCACAGTCGTCATTTTCTGGACGTAATTGTAAATCTTCTTCTGTCGGAGTTTTTTTGACAGGAGATTCACATTTTCAGGTGGTGCAGGGATAGGAAGCTCTTCGTGAGGAACAGGCCTAATAGCCGAAGGTGGTCGATATTTAATGGTCTTCTTGGTCTTGATTGTTATTCCAACAATTTTTGTAATGCAAAAACAGTCCATTGTGTGATCCTTTGGTTCCCTCCATACCACTGGAATTGCAAATGGCATATGTGTCTGGACTGTCCGTTAAGCCAACCACCAAGTAATGTTACACAAGACGCACAGAAACATGAGGTGCCCAAGATTTATCTTGATCACCAAGCTTAATTTTAAAAAAAGTTTATATGCATTTTTTTTATTAGGGGAGTAATATTCCTCATTTGGGACTTCAACGTTACTTCACACTACAATGTAATAAAATTTGTTTGGATCATTTTTTACAATTTCGTGGCATTTTAAGTAAGGTATCTGATCTGTTACTACCCTAAGTTTTTGAACTCTTATATATATATATATATATATATATATATATATATATATATATATATATATATATATATATATATATATATATATATATATATATATATATATATATATATATATATATATATATATATATATATATATTATCATGTTTGGCGTTTATTTTATCTATTTTTTTGGTTCCTACTTATTATATACTGCTTTATATTGCTGGCGATCACCTTTTTTTCATAAAATCGCAAGAAAATAGAGTTAAACCAAACAAGATAATTTACACTCTGTGAATTATATTGTTAGTTTATGAAATATGTAAAATTACAAAAAAAACTAAGCCCGTTGTGCAAATTTGGAAATTATATTCGTTTTCACCGTACCGAAATACATAAGAAACAGTTTATGATATCCATTTAACAAAATTTCTGTCGTCCAGTGTAATCTTTTTCTACAAATATTGTCTTCAATGTTTACCTTTCGTTTTATTTAAGTAAATATTAACAGTGCTCATGTTTAATAGAATTGCTATTGAAGATAATAATTTCATTTTACTACGTTAGCTCAACGTCCCCCTCAGCGCCCCTTAGAACTTACTTCCCCTTTACCCAAGCCGTGCTCCCCCCAGGGAGCACTATCGTCCAGGTTAAGAATCCAAGATTTAAATGATGTTTACTTTAATTTGGTGGCAACGTTACAGCAAGACCTTTCTAATATGTTGCCCATCAAAATCACCAGCATTTACTTGTTATTTTTTCACATTCTAGACATGGACATTTTTCACAATTGTATTTAAAGAGATTTTTCATATTGTTAAATAATACCTAGTTTCCTAGTTTAATGTGGGGAGGAAGAAGATGCTCTTAACTTCATTTACAAAATGCTGATATTTTAGTTTTTCTCTAATATGTACAGATAGATGTTCTTAATGGACTGTTTTTCTCAATCCAATACTTTTCCTTAGCTCTGTCATCCAGAGACACAAGAAGCAGGGATATTTGGTATATCTTACTTGCTGATCAAATAAAATGTTAATCATTTTCTGATCTACACAGATGAATACGATATAACTTAGGATATACATTTAGAATGTTATTTGACAAAGATATTACGGAACGCAGGGGTGGGTCTTTTTCATCTTTGTGTATTTTGGGTATCCGTAGATATATCCTTCATAGTAATGACCAGTAATGTAATGTAACTGGTAATACTGTAACTGTAATGTAATGTAATGTAATGTAAATGGTAAATACGAGTATATCATAAAAAAAAATTTCAAACTTGAAATAGAATTATACTTACTCAAGTCTAAGTTTAGAAGGACCAATCTTTTGCATAGTAAAACTCTCATTATTTTTATCAAAGTATTTAGCATAGTCAGACCTAATAGAGGAAGAGTCATTTATAATAGGAGTGTCCACACTTCCAGGACAAAGACAAAGAACTGAGACTCCACTGTAGGTCTGATGAAATTGACCCTGTTCAATAATAATAATAATAATAATAATAATAATAATAATAATAATAATAAATAATAATAATAATAATAATAATAATAATAATAATAATAATAATAATAATAATAATAATAATAATAATAATAATAATAATAATAATAATAATAATAATAATGAAATTTGTCATAATTAGCCTATAAATACATAGTCTTATTAATAATAATTATATAATAACGTATTTTAATAAAATATAATAAGTAATATAATATAATAAATGAATAATAAAAATAATGAATAATAATAATAATAATCATAATCATAAATTAATAATTATTAATAATATAATAATATGAATAAATCAGATAATATTAATGATAATAATAAATAATAATAATAATAAATACATAATAATAATATAATAATAATAAGAATATATAATAATAATAATAATAAGATAATAGTAGTTTAAAGTGTCAATAAATAGATAATGAAATATAAGAAAATTATAAATTAATAATAATAATTATATATATAAATAAATAATTAAATTAATAATTTTAATAAAACAATAGATAATTAATGATGACAGAAAAAACTAAGGATAATAATGAATGGAATGAGGAGGAGGGTATAAAATATTAATAATACACTGGTTCGACACGATATTGGGGATTTTTTATTTTAAAAAAAGTATCGATTCCAAAGATTTTTCTAAGGTCTGATTCCAATCAATTCGATATTTCTAAACATCTAACTAAAATACCTCATGTTGTTTTTATATATACTTAATAATATATAGTAATATAAATAAATATCTATATAAAATAATATATATATATTTATATATATAATATATAGTTATATATATATATATATATACTAAAGATATATAATATAGATATATATAAAAAAAAATATAATTATATTATTTTTTTAATTTATATAGTATGTTATCTATATAATGTATATATAAGTATATATTTATAGTATATATATATATTATATATATATATATAATATAACTATAATATATATTTATATAATATTATAGTATACTATATATATATAATGTATAATATACTAATAGATATAGATGGCCTTAAGTTGTAATATTTATTTCATACATGTAACGTAGATAAGGCAGCAGGTCTTGTAGTTTTCTATAGAGGTATCTATCTATATATAATTATATATATATACTATGCCGAATTCGTTCACACAAAACGGCTAGATTAATCTATTTAGCCAAAACTTAATTAATTAGTTCCCTAAATTTTAAACACCAACTAAAACTTCAGAAAAAAATATATTATTGAACATAGTTTTTATAGATTATTCTGGAACAGGTTTCGTCTTCATGTTATTGACTCTCGCTTGCTTGGCGAATGTTCTACCACCTCAGCTACGAAACATATTTAATTAATAATTGATTCAATTTCAATGGTTGTTTTTGTAATTAAAGTTTGTATAAATGTAGTGCTCAACGGTTTACCGGAGTAGACATTAGTGCTGAGTTTGGTATGATTTTGCGATATTCGTTATACGAAGTGAAATTTTGATTCGCACCGAATTTAATCTAATTATAAGATATAATAGGACTAGGATGGCTAAGTTGAATATATTTCATAATGTTTATTTATGTGTATCTACAGATTCATAATTTTCGAATGCTAGACAACGTCTTTATGACAAAAAGTTTTATGCCCACATAGTCAATCTGCTTGCATATCTCTTGAACTAACAAATTTGTCTCCCTTCTTTTTCTCCTAGCCTTATAAGGATGGCTAGAACTGAAATATTGTTCGATTACTTTGCAGGAAAAATTATATTTATTATCTAATTTTTCATCTTAATAAGCTTTAATTATAACAATGGCAAGTGTAAATATTATATATGAATATAGTATATATTAGATATATATATATATATATATAACTATATTATATACTATATATATACTATATATATTATATATATATATATATATATAATATATATATATATATATAATATATAGTATATAATAATAATATATATATATATAAATATAAGGCATTCATATATAATTCTTACATAATAAATGTTACATATCGACAATATCGTTTTTGAAAGCCCTTTGAGGTCTTTATACTCCTACTAGTTTTATAAAAATATTTTACAATACACTAATATAAACAAACTACGAATAACTTCTTAATTTTAATTTAAAAATAAAGAAGAAATAAAAATAAATAGCCATTTGTTAACTGTATTGCTTTTAATATTATATTAAAATTTTTATACATGTTAATTTTTGTTTCATTTTATTTTAAATTATTTTATCTAACGGCTCGAGCCGGAGGGACAGAGGGGTGGACAAATTCCTCAAAATCTTCTCTTCTTAGGGTTGTAGATCAATGAATTTTTTTGGGAGTATATTTACCTAGCTATTTTACCTCCTTAATTTAACCATTTACTTTAAATAAAATATAAAAAAAGTATATAAATATACAAAATGTCCGTATATATGCCACATAAAAGTAAGCGAAAAAAATCGAGAGATTTACAACTTTCGCTCGTTGTCACTAATATTATCATATTGTGGATACTTCTTTTAAATTAAACACAAAGGAAAAATAATACATGTTTCTTAATATATATATACTAATGACTTTTATACACTATTCAGCTACATATATAATATATATAAACCGTATATTAGGATTAAACTAATTGGTTTCTATCTATAGTTATATTATTCTAGAAAATTAAAAAATTTAAAATAGATAGATAGATATAAGTATATTATATATAAAATATAGTATATACGTTATAAGTTAGAATAAGAAGACTATATATAGTTCATATAATTAGGTGGAGGAGATATAGCTTTAAATTATATTGAGCTAATACTATATAAGTCACCTCACTATTAATATATTAATAAACTCCAAACTATCAAGATATTGAGCTACACGAGCCATGATATCCTCAAACAGATATGGTACAATAATGTTAAGAAACAATCTTAGATATTAACTATAATGGCCGAAATACGTATGAATTTGTATGAAACATGAAAAAAATACATTTTTTATATATTTTTTTTTATATACTCTCAAATTTTTAAAAATACTATTTAAGAGAAACTAATAACATATACACAAGAATCAGCGTAAAAAATTCTTTAGGGGGCTCGAGCCGACCGACGGGGGACAAGAGGGGGGACGTTTTCCATACCTCCTAGGGAGGGCGGGAAACCCGCACACACCTTCAATATACTCTATAATGCGACGGGGAGTATTCCGGAAGACCCTCTCCAGGATAGGTGTGAGGAATAGTCGATATCCTACACGTCGCTCACCACCCAAAGGCACCCGAGAAATCACCGCACCCTATGTGCATAATCTTTGCGATTAACCTTCTGGTATCCTTATGTTTATAACAATAAAAAAAAAGAAATCTCTTTTTCTATACACTACATTCTCTATTGACGTCTGATACTCTAAACTAATGTTATTGAGTTCTTTCTTGTTCACCTATCGTACGTCTGAGAAGTATATAAAAAAGAAAAAACAATAAAAAAATAGATAGATTTTTTTCATTTATCCATACAATTTAACATACTCGGACACCGATATATCATACATAATCATAAATACATGTTTCCTCTCACACCGTGATGCGGTAGATCTTTTCAGAGTTTTTCAGATAGTATACATTGCGGAAACTTGCTTTAATATTTCACATATATAATATATAAAGCTTATTACAGTAAGTATATATACTATATATATACGGTATCATATGTATAATATGTTATATTATATATATATAGGTATTATATAAATAATACATATATATATTATAACTTGTATATTATAATAAATTTTATAACATACAAACTAAAATAAATATAACTAATATATATTATATAAAATAAATTAATTAATATATAATAATTTATGTAATAAATTGGTAGAATATATATACCATATCAGTATAGAGATTAACAATGTGTGGTGTGTTGTGGTGTGTTTGTGTTTGTGTGTGTCGATTGGTATATGATTTTGAAGTTGCTAGACCACTATTTATGGCAAAAAGGTTTCTAGCACATTTCGAAAGTTATTACTATTTTTTATATTATTCATTGATAAATACTTTAAATCTAGCCGGATTTACGATATCTGATATTAATTTAATGCATCTCGTGACGACTCTATAATTTGTTACATTGTCCTCGAACCGGATATTGTGTTACATCTGGATTCTGAGATACATTGTCGGATCCTGGGTCACACTACGTACCTAGTCTTTGAGCTGTGTCTAAATAAAGAGATACAAATTAAATATAGAGTTGCATATAACTGTGTATATAAAATTAAAATGCCTACAGAAGAAAAACGAACTCTTCAGCAATTTATTAAAAGAAGAGGAGGTCAAAGGGCTAGGATATCACTCTTTCTTAGTAAAGTCGAAATCATTAGTTCACACAATAAGAGCTAAAATTAATGAATTATCTACGATTGATATACAATATGAAAAAAAAAAAAAAAAAATAAAAAAAAAAAGTGTAACAAAGCAATTGGTATCCTATTAAATGTTAATCATAGCTGATATACAACCATTACACTAATACTGTAACAAGTAAACGGTTTACATAGTACCCGAAGATAAATTCAGTGTATAAAGAGTGCCAAATAATAATATATACTAATCAGACTACATCTGAAATGAAAGCTCAGGAATATTGTGTTCCTCCACAGGCAATGCCTATTAAAATTTTACGTAAATTGAGAAAAACATTAATCTATCGCTAATTGCATTTATGACTATCGTCGCAAAATAACTGTATAACGATAAATTGCAACAAATTCATAAGCGAGAAAGCTTCGATAATTTAAGTTTTTTGATTCCTAACCGACTCCAATAGGAAATTCCATTACATTCAAAGCATATTTCTTTCTTTACATCCACACGTTTCCGTCCTTTTCAATTAATCTCTCCTGATATGGGATAATGCAACTTTTTAAGGCTTAATTTTCCCAAGATCTAACTATGATAAAGTATAGTAGTTTTTTGGGTCAATTAAGACACAAATGCTCTATTGTAGGATTGTGAATGTTCAATACATCTGTATTGAAATGAAGTGGATGCATCGATATATGCTGACATCAAGACAAGTACGAAAGAAGGTTTGAATTAAGTAATCAGATTATTGAGACGCAAACATACTTAAAACTGTAACAGTAATGAAATTTAACACAAGAGAACAATGCGGCTGATGAATTAGTCATCTACAATTCATATATAGAAAATATATATTTAAAGTCAATAAATAAAAATTAAAACGATAGGATAATTAGAATGTTTATTGGGTTTCTCTGACATTCTTAAGAGTAAAAGATAATTAAGCTAACTAAATACAATAAAGAATTAAAAAAGTATTAAATTTAGAATATAATGTAGAAATTAATGATCGTAAGGTAATTTTGAAACTTTAATAAATTTATGATAAAAATAGATACAAATTGAATAATCAAATTCAATTGCTATATATGAAGATGGTAATTTAGAAATCAAAACCGAAGTTAATGATTATACGAATAATAAACAAAATTATAGGACGAAATTATTTTAGCAATGAAAATTTTAATAAATAAATGTAATAAAAGAATATTGATTTAATAGTTCTGATGAGTTATGATATTAAATACTTGCTAATCATTAGTTACTTAAACTTAATTTAACCCATATTTTGGTGAATATTGTTAGTATCCCAAATCCATTTTGGATTATTTGTGGTCTTTCTATTCTGTACATTAATACAACATACATAGACACTAAATTTAAATATCTAGAGACAGCTCAAGGTGCACTGCATAAAAACTAATAGACAGAATACCTGTAAAGGAAAAATTAGACAAAGTTAATGCTTTTGATAGATGTATAAGAAAAATGAAGAAATGATCATTTAAATAATAATTAAATTTAAAGGAGCGAGCGTAGATAATCCGCAAATGACAGAAGAAATTTAGAGCAAATTTGGAGGTCATTGAGGAGTTCTCTTGAAGCATTTTAACTTTGGAATGATTGGAAAGTGTAGTTTAAATGGAAATTACATATCATAGAGTTCAATAAATAAATAAAGAGCCTCCCCCTTTAAAAAAAAGAATATAAGGCTAAATTCGGAATGGAAAAAAATTAAGAGAAATTTGAAAATTGAATTTTTATAAGTAACGCTTGAAGATTGCTTTATCAGTGATGAAAGTGAAAACGAAAACTTTAGTGACTGATATAGAACCAAAACCTGATAATAGCAAGTTTCTACACGAATAAAAAAAGAGAAAGGAGTTAGCTCCAAAATCCCTTTAATAGTAAAGCAATAAATCAAATAAATTAAGAACCTAAGATGTCGTTCTGTTTAATAGCCATTATTCTACAAATTGAAAGAATTCTGTACATAGAACAACGATTATGTAGAGTAAAAAAGACTATAATTTATGTATTAATTGCCTATATAGCAATCATAATGTATTCGTGAATGAAAAAGTCTCAAAACCTGTTATTATTGTGGTGCAAAACACAATAGTGCGCTTTGCCAAAACGCAACAAAGCAGATAGAAAATGATGAAAGAACTTCTAAGGGGAATCAAAGTAAAAGGATTACATCATAAGAAACAGAAAATTCAGGTCAAAAAATAGAGACAGAATCGTCAGTTTCTGCAGTATGTTCAAATAATGAAATAATGGGAACAGCTCTTCCCACTGCTATGTTGCATATACCACATAATGATCGGTACATAAAGGAAACAACTTTCCTTAAGATTTCAGAAATTTTTTGTACTAAATTTCGCGAAACATTTGAATTTTTGCCACCATGTAAAACAATAAAATGGCTTTATTAAGGCATAATATATTGAAGGGAAAAGAAAAATGAATATGATATAATCAATGTGATGTGTTGAAAAAATGACGAGAGCTATCATGTTGAAAGCAATATTTTAGATAACCTTACCTTCTAAATTAATAATGCCCTGGTATTAAAGAGCGGTTGAAAAAATTGCAAAAACTTGAATATATCTTTTAGCAGATCCAAATATTTAAGAAATAATTATATATTTAAAAAATAAATCATAAATAATTAAATTGGTTCATCAATATTTTAAATTTCTAAAATTTCTGCACATTATTAAATAAACAAATTGAAAATAATGAACCACTAAAATGTTTACCATATATATGTGGGTTCACACTGTCAACATAATTTTTAGAATGAAACAAAACAGAAAATGCTACAGTATATACTAATGGTTCTGCCTTTATAATCGATCCATTTCTGGAGTGGTAGCGGGTACATGATAATTCTTAAGTCACTGACATGCTTTAAGCCAAGAAATGTGAGAGAAAAAAACAATATTGGTATTAGATGTAAATGAAATTAGCTCCACAGATAGACAAGTAACAGGGTAATTTTGAGCGAAATATAAGCAACAAAAATGGTTAAATATGCTATATTACCGATGGAAGTAAATTATAATACCTCCCAACCATCTACGCCGAAAAATTATGCATGTAAACCAAGATCTTCGTTTATGTGGATGATTAAATAGATTTTAAAACAAAAATTCACATTTAAATTGGATAAAAATATAAAATATAATGATTTATTAACTGAGACATATTACAAAGGATGATTAATAGATAAATGAGAGCAACTACGATACATGTCCAGACAAGCCCAGAATAAGTAGAATTACATACATAAAACATGCATGGATACAGAAAAGTTCTCCACGACTGTCAATAAGAACGTGATAGATGTTCGGATCAGTGAAAAAACTAGCTTTAATACTGCTCAATCCGGGACCCTTCCATTTGTAGATGTTGAAATTATTCTTTGGTTTAGGTTGGAAATATTGCCTAATATTATGTCAGCAGATAATTAGTAAAAAGCTTTTAATGTTAAGTGTGGGTCTTGCTGAAGAAACAAGATCCACTAGAATCTGTGTTTAGGGATCCATATACAGATATGAGTCCAACTTTAGTACATAACTGGATTTAACGAGCCGTTCTATTTGGTTCGACTCAGCTAAATATAACAATTACTTCTTATGAATACCATTAAATCATCATCTTTCATACATCAGATTGCACCTGTTTCATCACGAATATTATCTAATTTACCACCATATGATAATTTTAATAGAACTTTTAATTGTAGAAATTAATTAAGGATTTACTTAACGAGACCACGGATGTCAAGCGAATCATGACTCAATGACATATCCCACAGTGGATGAACATCAATCCAAATCAAAGTCAGCGCGAGCTTTTGCAGAAATGGGAAGAACCAAAGACAGAATCAGAGTTGCAAGTTGTTTAGAGAACATAAAAAAAATGGAGTAATAAAATATATCATAAGTCCTATATCCATCGAGCATAAATGTCATTTTAATCGAATGGTACAAATTAGTACGAAATAGATGAGTTTTTACACAATCGATTTGACAACAGTAAATAATATTATTATTCTCCTAAAAATAGATAATTAAAAAATAAGAAAAAATGCATATAGGAAAGGGACGGATGGTCAGGACAACAATTCACAGTCACCAACCTAATAATGATAATAACTAAAATTCAAATCTATATATACAAAACTTTGACCAACAGTGTTGAATATAAATTATCAATCAATAATAGCTGTCTCATACAATACAATAGACAAACACAACTGGAAAAACTACCAAACAAAGGAAAACAGCAATAACTTTGCTTAATAAAAAACAAAACGAAATGATTTAAGTCTTTAGGAAATCCAAAGAAGTCTGAAACATCTTTAGATATTTTAATTTTTTATTCTTCTCCTGGGAGATACTAATATGCTTTAATTCGTTCACAATCGAGAATAGAGCAGAGATTAAATTATTGAACAACTTATTATTAGTTCCAAAATTTTTATAACCCAAACTTGTCTTAAAAATCTCAAGTAAAAAAATATTAATTAATGAACACTAGTTTCTACAATATTCCTGAATCACCTTTCGTCTCTCTTGCCTATTTAGAGCATTCATATTTAGTGGATTTCTGTAATTCTTCATTAAAATTAACAAACCATGTATTTAATTAATATTGATGCGCACTGAGCATGTTTTGTTGTATAGAAGTTTTATAAATTAATGTAAACGTGCTTAAAGAGTAAATTTGTGTGAGATTTGTAATTGAGTTTGCGAATATTCCGTTGATACGAAGTGAAATATGTTTGATTCCACACGGAATTTTTAATCTTATCCTATTGATAAGCTGCATCTATTCTCCATTTCAACCACCATCAACGTATTTTATCAGAAAGAATATGCACCGAGCTCTCAGCGTCTCTAAGACAATCGCAACATTTTGCCTGTCATAGCAGACAAAGGTAACAATAATAATAATAATGATATTAAATCGATACAAACAACAAAATCCATAATTTATAATGACCACCAAAAATACTTTATCACCACTCACAAAAAGAATCCCTTAATATCTCAACAAACTTTTATAACCTACTCAAGCACATCCTTAAAATCATCCCCAATCTTACACAAACAACTCAACGCTACCATGAACAATGCCCACATATCCTAGGAGTCATCCTAATACAACACAACCTAATATACCACTTACCATCCCATATTACAGCCAATCATCAAACGCCAATCCTACAATTAGCACATGGTTATGCTTACAACTAAAACCTCTGAGATCACCATTTTACACAATCAACACTCCTAAAAACACGAAAGCCCTTCATACACAAAACAATTACTCTTACACAAAAACAACAAATTTTTTAGTTACGCGGCGTAAACAGTCTTCCTTGTCCTTACCACAACATTTCAATTGTAACTTCATACACATTCTCGAATCATCATTAACATGAATATCCATTTCTCCGCCCAATACACACTGGAATAAGAACTTACCTTGGCAACAATTTCTCCATCACATAACCAGTGATTATTTAAGCGGTAACAGGCGCTGAGTAATGGCTCGCCCGTTATCACCATATCTAAGCAACTATAGCATGGAATTAATAGGCATTACTTATCTGCCTCATCAACTCCCTAAAACTGTATTGGGCTTCCTGTTACGTGAATGCCGTACTTTGCCGCCATCCCCAACACGATTGACCCCACACTCATTATAATAACATAATAATAACATTCACGGGAGAATGTTAACAACATTCAATTCAGGAATAACCCCCTCATGCACCTACTCAAATTCCTTACCCTTCTAGAACACACTTATCAAATGTGGGACCACACTACTAAATTATCAATACACAGTTACAGAACAACACCACATCTATAAAACTAACTAAAATACACTGGTACTATAAAGTAAAAACCTAAAACACACAACAATCCATAAACTTGATACCATCACAGAATAGAACAGGTAAAAACATCGAAATCGTGGGTTGTTTGAGGGTAGTACGACCACTAACATTATCGGATGAGTATCGAGGTGATACTAAATTATCGCGTTGGACAGTACAGAAAATAGATGTCGGAAAGCCGGGAAAGTATTTTCTAGTTACGATCAGCATCTTTGGTTAAACCTGCAATTAACACTTTCGAGGAGGAATCTAAGCAAAAAAAGAGCCACCTCACCATATGTATGTCCGTACCTTTCAAAATATGTTCTCCATGTTTATCTAAAGGCAGGAAAACAGACCTTCTCAAAAAGCAATTTTCAAGAACAACCACACAAAAATAAAATATCCCAATCACGTAATTATCACTGCATTTAAAAAGCCAAATCAAAATTCTATTCGAAAAAAAAAAAAAGAATACATTAAAAAAAAAACTTTTTACTCATTACTCCACATAGACATAAAACATCTTCAAATTAAATACGAAAAAACAGCTTTAAATCCCGGTCTAAATAACAATTATCTAACAAAAAGTTCAGACGCCCTAGAGATCCCGCCAATTTAAACCCCTGTATTCTATATATAAATTCCATGCACAAACTGTAACCTCTGGATACGATAGAGGTTCGAAACCAGCTGCAGTTCATCATATCCAAATGGACAACATTATCTTCAGAGGAAGCCCTAAAGTACAAAATTATATGCACCAATTGGCCCTTACACAGCACAGAAAATAAACAACAAGTAATCAGTTCATCTTAATATTTGAACAAAAGCAACCATTATATAAACTTAATCAACAACACCAATACGAAAAGCGAAAAATTAGCTTAAAAGCTTCTGCATAACATAATAGTGTCCTCAATTAACACCATCCTCTGAGAGACTACAAGATACTTAAAGACTTTACAAAACAGATCCATTATGCACTGTCTCGCTTTCTACAAAAGTTTATGAAACAACCTCCAGGAAGAGTAAACTTTCAAAACGTGCAGAAATAACATTCGTTCACCCCGTAATGCAAGAGGCCCAAGAGGGAGCGACAAGCTAGTTCCTATGTAAATAATTTTGTTTAATGCGCTGTTTTAATTATCTGAATTAGATTTTAAAACTATGTGTAAATAAAGTGTAATTTCTTACAAAGCATTGGTTAACCTAGTGGTAAATTTATAATATATAGATTAAATAAACATATTGACGAATTCACAAGCTTGTTAATAATAAATACTATATACTATATATATATCAATAATAATACTTATATATACATATATACTATATATATATAAGTATAATAATATATACATATAAATATAGTATATATATTATTATATCATAATAGTATATATAATAGTATATACTGATATCATAATATATATTATAGTTATCATAATAAAAGAAGATCGATCGGTCAGTTGTAGTGCACTTGCCAAAAAAAGCTAGTCGTACCCAAGTTCGCAACTGGAGGTGAGAGAGAAATGTACTATTCTCTTATTTGTGAGATTGCTATCGTACCCCTTGCTTGAAACGTTGAGTACACCCTTCTTTGATTAGGGATATGCCCGTGAGGTGTGGTAACCCCTGTTAAAAAAACTAAAAATACTATATATATAATTAATATATATCTTTAATTAAATTATATATATATTTATTATATTAATATATGATATATATAATATTATAATATCTATATATATAATAGTATCATAAATATTATATATATATATATATAGTATATATAGTAGTAATTCTAAAAGAAAATATGAACTAATGATAATAGTCCTAAATATATAACTAGTGAATGGCTAAAATAAGAGTCTAGCAAGTTAATTATAATATTAAGTTTCTGAGGTTTTAGACTCTACATATATTTTAACAGTTCGAGCATACATGGCCAGCTACCTTTAAACCACAGCATGCATATATGTATATTATATATATAGTTATCTACCAGTATGTCTTCTAACTATAATTATTATATATATATATATATATAATTATAATATATTATAGTAAAATATATAGAAATATATATATATAGTAATCCAATATAAAATATATATATAGATATAAAATAAAAAATTCAATAAGATATCCCATATATAATAATATAACTATATATTACAGCTATATATATATATACTATAAATAAAATATACATAATATACTTATAATATATATATACTATATATATACTATATATAATATAATACTATATATAATATATATAATAATATATATTTAAAATAAAAAATTAATTTTATTATAAATATTTTTCTTTATAAGGTTTAACTATATATAAATATAATTTCTGTGAATATATAATAATATATATATACTATAAATAGTATCATATAAGAGAATAAACGTTCATAAATTGGGCCAGTCTACAGATTAGGTGACACCTGTATCTAAAAAACCTGGATAGATATGTAAAAACTGAATCGCATTTTTACATCGGCGAAAACATTTTGATGCGAAACAAAAAAAAATATTTACATAATTAGAGAGATTTGTCCTTGAAGACAATTAGTTTTAAATACATATTCATGACGCCTGGCCATGAAAATGCAAACTATATATTAGTGTCTTTTACCCATCATCAACAACAGTTAGATTTCTTTAAATCACTTTGATTACGTGAAGTTAGAAGATCTTGAAAGAATTGTGAATTTTCATAACTGTATTGTAAATTAAACTTAAATTTTGCAATAACTATTTTTATTATAAAAAATTAATCTTCACCAGGACTCACAGGTCGGGTAGTCAAACGGGGGCGAGTCACCACCGTAGATTACCCTTGTGTGCCATGCATTTACGTTAATAAATTAAAAAAATAAATCATTTTTTTCTTTCCATCTCATCTAGCCGAAAATTAATTATTTTGTACCATAAGAAGTAAATATGGGTTAAAATTTGAATTCAATTGTTAATCAAAATATATGAATAAATAACATATATAATATATATATAATAAATATATATATTATATATATATATATATATATAATATATATAATATAAAAAAAGAAATATGCACTATGGCGGAAAAATATATATGGCTAAAATATGTATATACCATAATAATTATATTACCACACTTTTATTTGAAATTCTATACTGCTATCTCTTGGAGGATGCATTAAGTCTTATTTGCTGTTCTTTATTTTGTTATATCATATAGCTATTTGTAGTTTTTATTAATAACCACCATATAGACTACTTTTAATTTGGTGCACATTTTTATTTAAATATTATTAATTAACTATATATAATATATATATATAATATATATATTATATATATATATAATATATATTATATAGTATATATAATATAAATATAAATATATATATATACCGGTATAATATATATTATTAATATATATATATATATATTATATATATATATAAATTATAATATATATATATATATATATATAATATATATATATTAATATATATATTTAAAATAATACAATATATATATAATACACACTCTATTTGTTGATATTTACCATATAAATAGGATAATTTAGTTTTTCAAAACGGTATGAAGACTGTTTTTGTGTATGCACCCAATTATTCTGTCATATGGAGAAGCTTTTCCTTTGGCTGAGAAGTAAAATGAAGAAAGGAAGCTACTGATGACTACTGAGATGCTCGCGATGTTATCCAACGAAGCCTCCTTTTCCTTCCTGTGTTTTCCCCAATTTCTTCTGCAAGCTCTGTCCAATTTATTGTGTGGGATTTTAATGGAAATAAAGTGGAAATAATCAATAATAATAATAAAATTAATATAAATAATAATATTAATAATAATATATAATAAAATAATAATAACCTAATAATATACTAATAAAAGGCCAGCGTTTTAAGGATTATGCGGCCCCTGAATCCTAAAAAAAAACTGCGGTAGGTACATAAATACTAAATGCATTTTTGAATTTACCGAACATTAAACTTGACCAAAAAAAATTTTCAATAATTATTAATTTAATAAATAACATTCAAAAAATAGATTAGCATTGTACGTGTCAAACTTTAATTTACAACATGATTACCCTGTAAAAACCGTTCTATATAATCTTCAATATTTACGTGCCCAAGTTTAAAAACATATATTCATTTTTTTTGGATTCCTTAAAAAAGTAGAGTTTTTATACTTTAAAAATATATTTCCCATCACTCAGCGGGGGGGGTGACAGAGACGCCCCCGTAGGAATACGCCTTGTGGCCATGCATATAAGCCATAAATTAAAAATATTTAATCTACCCTACATTTTAACATGATTTTTGAGCCTGTTTAGACTGCAAATTTTTTATTTTTTTGTGCTATTCTGGGAGAGACGATTAATTGCCGTAGTAATCAAGAACATTTCGTTTTTAATTTTTTTTTATTTAAATTTTTAGCGAGTACATCCTCATAAAATTTTTAATTTTATTCTTCTTCATTTTTCCTGCATTACAATGTTCGCTGATTTTATAAAAAATGTATTCCATTTTTTGCGTAGCTATCATACTTTTAGATATATGGGTATAGGGGGCAGGGGCACTTGCCCTCCCTAAATCTGAGAAACAAAAAATAACCTTATAGTGTTTGCCAGACGAACGTTTTTAAGGTTTATTAGTAAAAACAACTGAAAATGATACAAGAGTGGATAGATAATGAAGTAATATAATTACAATTACTAACAGTATTATAAACTTTA
>JABUQX010104007.1:0-17500 GCA_015478945.1 Trachelipus rathkii
GAAAATACGATTTCGAATCCAAACTCTGGAATATCTCGCGCGATGTTGCCTGAGAAAGCTCCTCTTTCGACTCGAAGTCCCGGCGGGATGCCTGTTCCTGGTAAGGCGAATATTCCGCTTTAACGCTTCAAGGGGACGAGAGTCTGGAATCCCTCGAGCCCGGCTACCTTCGACATGACTTGCTTCTCTCACTGTCGTAGGCAAAAGGGTTTCGCTGGGAGGAAAGGAGAGGAGTTTTCGCTGCGCGAGATTTCCAGTGACCTGGAGGAAGGACTCTGAGTAGCATCTCTACGAAGCATGTAGCAGCCGACCCCAATTGTAGTTTAGGTCTGCTGCCTGTGGAGTAAAGATAAACTTTTTGTCCGAATCCAGAGTCTACACGAGAGCCGGGGAAAGGAAGGACTCAAAATTGCTTCACTACGAAGCAGGCAGCAAGCAGACCTTAGTGTCTGCTGCTGCCTGTGGAGTTTTGAAGAAATTTTTTGTCTTTTTTTTTTTTCTAAGTCCAAAGGTCTGCCGGGCTGAAGTGATTTTTCGAATCAAACTGAAGTAAAGCTCCTCCTGGCTGCCGCGCGAAGCGCGGCCGGCTCACGGGGGGGTTATACATGTATTTTTTGATTCGGTAATCAAGAGGCAGGCAACTGTGAGTTGCTTGAGGGTGATGTGACAGTGACCTGGACCAGGTGGATTGCCTAAACCCAGGTCAGAGTTACATATCCCTGAGAGCATGGACTTAGAAAAAATAAAAACTTTTATCCTTCCTTTCCCGGAGCGAGCGACTGGCCGACCCGACCGCTTACCCGACACTGGAATATCTCGCGCGATGTTGCCCGAGAAAGCTACTCTTTCGACTCTAAGTCCCGGCGAGAAAGGCTGTCTGTGCCCCCCCTCAGTCAGTCCTTTCGAGCGTAAGGGACGAGAGTCGGGAATCCCTCGAACCCGGCCGCCTTTGACAGAGACCTGCCCCTCTCACTGTCTGAGGCGAAAGGGTTTCGCTGGGAGGAAAGGAGAGGAGTTTTCGCTGCGCGAGATTTCCCGTGAAAAGCTGGATTGGGAAAGGCATTTCTCGGCCGCGCTCGACAAGGGCGATCATATGGCCGCCCACGGTAAGAGGTTTGCCCCCTAGGTCCGGGTTTGGGATTCGAAATTGAAAAATTTCGCTAAGTCCAGCGCGCAGTTGATTCCCTGAGAAACGCATAGCTCAGGGTGACTTGGCGGAAAATTCTATTTCGAATCCGAACATTGGAATATCTCGCGCGATGTTGCCCGAGAAAGCTCCTCTTTTGACTCTAAGTCCCGGCGGGATGCCTGTTCCTGGCAAGGCATTCCGCTTTAACGAGAGGGACGAGAGTCAAGAATCCCTCGAACCCGGAAGCCTTTGACAGAGACCTGCCCCTCTCACTGTCTTAGGCGAAAGGGTTTCGCAGGGAGGAAAGGAGAGGAGTTTTCGCTGCGCGAGATATCCCGTGAAAACCTGGATTCGGGAAGGCATTTCTCGGCCGCGCTCGACAAGGGCGATCATATGGCCGCCCACGGTAAGAGGTTTGCCCCCCCTCGGTCCGGGTTTGGGATTCGAAATTGAAAAATTTCGCTAAGTCCAGCGTGCTGTTGATTCCCTGAGAAGCGCATAGCTCAGGGTGACTTGGCGGAAAATTCTATTTCGAATCCCAACTTCGGAATATCTCGCGCGATGTTGTCCGAGAAAGCTCCTCTTTCGACCCTGAGTCCCGGCGGGAAGGAGAGGAGTTTTCGCTGCGCGAGATATCCCGTGAAAAGCTGGATTCGGGAAGGCATTTCTCGGCCGCACTCGACAAGGGCGATCATATGGCCGCCCACGGCAAGAGGTTTGCCCCCTCGGTCCGGGTTTGGGATTCGAAATTGAAAATTTTCGCTAAGTCCAGCGTGCTGTTGATTCCCTGAGAAACGCATAGCTCAGGGTGACTTGGCGGAAAATTCTATTTCGAATCCCAACTTCGGAATATCTCGCGCGATGTTGCCCGAGAAAGCTCCTCTTTTGACTCTAAGTCCCGGCGGGATGCCTGTTCCTGGCAAGGCATTCCGCTTTAACGTGAGGGACGAGAGTCAAGAATCCCTCGAACCCGGAAGCCTTTGACAGAGACCTGCCCCTCTCACTGTCTTAGGCGAAAGGGTTTCGCAGGGAGGAAAGGAGAGGAGTTTTCGCTGCGCGAGATATCCCGTGAAAACCTGGATTCGGGAAGGCATTTCTCGGCCGCGCTCGACAAGGGCGATCATATGGCCGCCCAGGGTAAGAGATATCCCCCCTCAGTCCAAAATCCGACTTTGGAAAATCTCGCGCGTTGTTGCCTGAGAAATCTCCTATTTCGACCCTGAGTCCCGGCGGGAAGGAAAGGAGGTTTCGCTGCGCGAGATTTTCCGTGAAGAGCCGGATTGGGGAGGGCATTTCATGGCCGCGCTCGACAAGGGCGATCATAGGGCCGCCCACGGTAAGAGATATTCCCCCTCGGTCTTGGTGTCGGATTCGAAATTGAAATTTCGCTCAGAGTCCAGAGTCTTGTTGATTCCCTGGGAAACGCCTAGCTCATGGGAACTTTGCGGAAATACGATTTTGAATTCGACTTCGGAATATCTCGCGCGCTGTTGCCCGAGAAAGCTCCTCTTTCGACCCAGAGTCCCGGCGGGAAGGAGAGGAGTTTTCGCTGCGCGAGATATCCCGTGAAAACCTGGATTCGGGAAGGCATTTCTCGGCCGCGCTCGACAAGGGCGATCATAGAGCCGCCCACGGCAAGAGGTTTGCCCCCACGGTCCGGGTTTGGGATTCGAAATTGAAAAATTTCGCTAAGTCCAGCGTGCTGTTGATTCCCTGAGATTTGCAATGCTCAGGGTGACTTAGCGGAAAATACGATTTCGAATCCGACTTTGGAAAATCTCCCGCGATGTTGCCCGAGAAAGCTCCTCTTTCGACCCTGAGTCCCGGCGGGAAGGAGAGGAGGTTTCGCTGCGCGAGATTTTCCGTGAAAACCTGGATTCGGGAAGGCATTTCTCGGCCGCGCTCGACAAGGGCGATCATATGGCCGCCCACGGTAAGAGATATCCCTCTCGGTCCAAAATCCGACTTTGGAAAATCTCGCGCGTTGTTTGCCTGAGAAAGATCCTCTTCCGACCCTGAGTCCCGGCGGGAAGGAGAGGAGGCTTCGCTGCGGCGAGAATTTATCCGTGAAAAGCTGGATTCCGGGAAGGTATTGTCTTCGGCTGCGCCTCGACAAGCGGCGAGTCATCAGTGGCCGCCCAAGGTAAGAAGATATCCCCCCTCTTCGAAATCCGACCTTTGGAATTCTCGGCGCGTTGTTGCCTGAGAAATATCCTCTTCCGACCTGAGTACCGGCGGGCGGGACAGGAAAGGGAGTGTTTCAGGGCGTGCGCGGGATTCCCGTGAAGAGCCGGATGGGGAGGGCATTTCTCGGCGCCGCGATCGACAAGGGCGTCATAGAGCCGCCCACGGCAAGAAGTTTGCCCCCACGGTCCGGGTTTGGGATTCGAAATTGAAAAAATTCGCTAAGTCCAGCGTGCTGTTGATTCCCTGAGAAACGCATAGCTCAGGGTGACTTAGCGGAAAATACGATTTCGAATCCGACTTTGGAAAATCTCCGGCGATGTTGCAAGAGAAATCTCCTCTTTCGACCCTGAGTCCCGGCGGGAAGGAAAGGAGGTTTCGCTGCGCGAGATTTTCCGTGAAAACCTGGATTCGGGAAGGCATTTCTCGGCCGCGCTCGACAAGGGCGATCATATGGCCGCCCAGGGTAAGAGATATCCCCCCTCAGTCCAAAATCCGACTTTGGAAAAATCTCGCGCGTTGTTGCCTGAGAAATCTCCTCTTCCGACCCTGAGTCCCGGCGGGAAGGAAAGGAGGTTTCGCTGCGCGAGATTTCCCGTGAAGAGCCGGATTGGGGAGGGCATTTCTCGGCCGCGCTCGACAAGGGCGATCATAGAGCCGCCCACGGCAAGAGGTTTGCCCCCACGGTCCGGGTTTTGGATTCGAAATTGAAAAATTTCGCTAAGTCCAGCGTGCTGTTGATTCCCTGAGATTTGCATAGCTCAGGGTGACTTAGCGGAAAATACGATTTCGAATCCGACTTTGGAAAATCTCCCGCGATGTTGCAAGAGAAATCTCCTCTTTCGACCCTGAGTCCCGGCGGGAAGGAAAGGAGGTTTCGCTGCGCGAGATTTTCCGTGAAAACCTGGATTCGGGAAAGGCATTTCTCGGCCGCGCTCGACAAGGGCGATCATATGGCCGCCCAGGGTAAGAGATATCCCCCCTCAGTCCAAAATCCGACTTTGGAAAATCTCGCGCGTTGTTGCCTGAGAAATCTCCTCTTCCGACCCTGAGTCCCGGCGGGAAGGAAAGGAGGTTTCGCTGCGCGAGATTTCCCGTGAAGAGCCGGATTGGGGAGGGCATTTCTCGGCCGCGCTCGACAAGGGCGATCATAGAGCCGCCCACGGCAAGAAGTTTGCCCCCACGGTCCGGGTTTGGGATTCGAAATTGAAAAAATTCGCTAAGTCCAGCGTGCTGTTGATTCCCTGAGATTTGCATAGCTCAGGGTGACTTAGCGGAAAATACGATTTCGAATCCGACTTTGGAAAATCTCCCGCGATGTTGCAAGAGAAATCTCCTCTTTCGACCCTGAGTCCCGGCGGGAAGGAAAGGAGGTTTCGCTGCGCGTGATTTTCCGTGAAAACCTGGATTCGGGAAGGCATTTCTCGGCCGCGCTCGACAAGGGCGATCATATGGCCGCCCAGGGTAAGAGATATCCCCCCTCAGTCCAAAATCCGACTTTGGAAAATCTCGCGCGTTGTTGCCTGAGAAATCTCCTCTTCCGACCCTGAGTCCCGGCGGGAAGGAAAGGAGGTTTCGCTGCGCGAGATTTCCCGTGAAGAGCCGGATTGGGGAGGGCATTTCTCGGCCGCGCTCGACAAGGGCGATCATAGAGCCGCCCACGGCAAGAAGTTTGCCCCCACGGTCCGGGTTTGGGATTCGAAATTGAAAAAATTCGCTAAGTCCAGCGTGCTGTTGATTCCCTGAGAAACGCATAGCTCAGGGTGACTTAGCGGAAAATACGATTTCGAATCCGACTTTGGAAAATCTCCCGCAATGTTGCATGAGAAATCTCCTCTTTCGACCCTGAGTCCCGGCGGGAAGGAAAGGAGGTTTCGCTGCGCGAGATTTTCCGTGAAAACCTGGATTCGGGAAGGCATTTCTCGGCCGCGCTCGACAAGGGCGATCATATGGCCGCCCACGGTAAGAGATATCCCTCTCGGTCCAAAATCCGACTTTGGAAAAATCTCGCGCGTTGTTGCCTGAGAAAGCTCCTCTTTCGACCCTGAGTCCCGGCGGGAAGGAAAGGAGGTTTCGCTGCGCGAGATTTCCCGTGAAAACCTGGATTTAGGAAGGGTATTTCTCGGCCGCGCTCGACAGGGGCGATCATATGGCCGCCCACGGTAAGAAATATCCCCCCTCAGTCCAAAATCCGACTTTGGAAAATCTCGCGCGTTGTTGCCCGAGAAAGCTCCTCTTTGGACTCTAAGTCCCGGCGGGGGGCCTGGGAAGGAGAGGAGTTTTCCGCTGCGCGAGATTTCCCGTGAAAAGCTGGATTTGGGAAGGTATTTCTCGGCCGCGCTCGACAAGGGCGATCATATGGCCGCCCACGGTAAGAGATATCCCCCCTCAGTCCAAAATCCGACTTTGGAAAAATCTCGCGCGTTGTTGCCTGAGAAATCTCCTCTTCCGACCCTGAGTCCCGGCGGGTAGGAAAGGAAGTTTCGCTGCGCGAGATTTTCCGTGAAAACCTGGATTTGGGAAGGGTATTTCTCGGCCGCGCTCGACAAGGGCGATCATATGGCCGCCCACGGTAAGAAATATCCCCCCTCAGTCCAAAATCCGACTTTGGAAAATCTCGCGCGTTGTTGCCCGAGAAAGCTCCTCTTTGGACTCTAAGTCCCGGCGGGGGGCCTGGGAAGGAGAGGAGTTTTCGCTGCGCGAGATTTCCCGTGAAAAGCTGGATTTGGGAAGGTATTTCTCGGCCGCGCTCGACAAGGGCGATCATATGGCCGCCCACGGTAAGAAATATCCCCCCTCAGTCCAAAATCCGACTTTGGAAAATCTCGCGCGTTGTTGCCTGAGAAATCTCCTCTTCCGACCCTGAGTCCCGGCGGGAAGGAAAGGAAGTTTCGCTGCGCGAGATTTCCCGTGAAAACCTGGATTTGGGAAGGGTATTTCTCGGCCGCGCTCGACAAGGGCGATCATAGGGCCGCCCAGAGTCAGAAATTTTCCCTCCGAGTTGAGTGCTGGACTTTGAAAAATTTTGGTCGGTCGGTCCCGAAAAATGGCTGGCGATTAGGAAAGTGACTCTGAACGAGAGTGTCCACGTACTCGTCTGGGTGTGAAACGTGCTCTCCCGAAGTCTGGTTTGGTCGAAATTTTGGTCTGGGGACTTTGAAAATTTTTGGATTTTTCGATAAGCCTCTGCACCAGAGAATTTCGGAAAATTTTATATAGGGAATTTAAAAAATGTCTCGCAACGACCGTACCCACGTACTCGTCTGGGTCTGAAACGCGCTCTCCCGAAGTCTGGTTTGGTCGAAATTTTGGTCGGGAACTTAGAATTTTCTCGAGTCTGCCCGAGTGGGGACTTAGAAAAAATTTTGGTCCGAAAAAATGGCTGGGGATTAGCAAAGTGTCTCGGAACGAGACTGTCCACGTACTCGTCCGGGTCTGAAACGTGCTCTCCCGAAGTCTGGTTTGGTCGAAATTTTGGTCGGGGGACTTAGAATTTTTTCGATTTTTCAATAAGCCACTGCACCACAGAATTTCGGAAAATTTTATATAGGGAATTTTAAAAATGTCTCGCAACGAGCTTACCCACGTACTCGTCTGGGTCTGAAACGTGCTCTCCCGAAGTCTGGTTTGGTCGAAATTTTGGTCGGGGGACTTAGAATTTTTTCGATTTTTCGTTAAGCCGCTGCACCAAAAAAAAAAAGTTGGTTTTTCGAAAAAAAATCTCCAGGAGAGACTACCAGTAGGCTCGTCTCGGTCTGAAACGTACTCTCCCGAAGTTTGAAAGGATGCCAAAAATTTCAAGTTAAGCCACTGCACCACCCAAAATTTTTTTGACTAAATTTTGCTGACGGGTGGGGTGGTATACGGGGCGAGGAAGCATTATGTATAGAGAGGGGTAGCTGGGCCGCGGAAAAATTTTTTTTCTATAAAATTAATTTTATTTAAAGCGCTTTTCAAGCCTTTAGATGTTATTTTCTATCAAATTCGACAAAAAAAAGTACGAGTGTTTGCCACATTATTATGACGAATTTCTGCCCCAACTTGATATAGGGGGTGCCGAGTGAGAAAAGAGACATACCTGGTTCGGCCGAACCAGGGAGGCGTGTCGATGACTTTCTCCTTCCGACCTCTCCGGTAGCTAGGGAGAGTAGGAAGAGGCATCTGAGGCTGCCTGGCAGTAGTAATCACTGCCGACAGCCACCACTCTCGGAGAGGTCCGAGTATCCAGCACCAATGTCAATGTCACGCGTCTCTCTGTATTCAGGAGTGGTATACAGGGCCTAGACCGTGGGGACTAAGGCTGGATACGGTAGGATCTCCCCACCAGCTGAGAGCTAGCTACCAAGCTCTCAGTCAGGCAGGCAGACGACACCCATCATCGCCCCTGCTCCCAACTCTCCGAGACATAGAGGCATTCGGAGAGGTGGAACAGGGAAGATGATGGTGAGGCAGCCGGGAGATGAGTTTCTCCCGGGTGTCACCACTCGGAGGTTCCGAGCATCCCGTGTTAATGTCAATGTCACGTCTCTCTCTGCGGTCAGGAGTGGTACGCAGGGCCTAGAGCGTGGGGACTGAGGCGGGATGGGAGGACCTCCACCGCGTCTGCCTGTGTCAGGAGGGCAAAGCTCGATGAGAACGCCCGGCTGGGGCGGGACGAGTAGTGTCTTGTGAGCTGTTGGTGACATCCTTCCAGGGACTAACCAGGCAGTTCACAGGCATTATTATGTCCCGTGGCCCTCTCACGGTGATATTGCTCTCTCGACGAGTGGGAAGCCGGAGGTACGGAGAGACTGCAGGAACGAGGCGGTCTTCCGTGACCAAAGGTGAAAAACTCAAAATCGAGGTGTCAAGTCCCGGAGAGGGTGCAGCCGGGTGATCGAACTTTTCCGTGATTTTGGTCGAAAAAGGCGGAATTTTCCGCCTTTTCACGGAAAAGTAGAGCTTTTGCTCGACCTGCCAAGGTCTTGGACGATCTTTTAGGCGGGTGAGGGGTTATCTCGGAGTGGCAGCTCCTGGGCCGCCTTGTAGCGGCTACGAGGAGAGCACAGTCCGAGACAAACCTTTACCCCGACTTGAAGATTGGCCATCCTCTCGAGAAGTAGAGGACTTCCTCCCTGGAGGAAGGTGCCAATGACGCTTCTCTCAGGCAGACACCAATCATCGGAACCCGTCGTTCCTCACTCTCCCCGATAGTAGTAGCACGAGGAGGGGTGGAACAGGGAAGACGATGTTGAGGCAACCGGGAGATGAGTTTCTCCCGGGTGTCACCACTCGGAGGTTCCGAGCATCCCGTGTTAATGTCAATGTCACGTCTCTCTCTGCGGTCAGGAGTGGTACGCAGGGCCTAGAGCGTGGGGACTGAGGCGGGATGGGAGGACCTCCACCGCGTCTGCCTGTGTCAGGAGGGCAAAGCTCGATGAGAACGCCCGGCTGGGGCGGGACGAGTAGTGTCTTGTGAGCTGTTGGTGACATCCTTCCAGGGACTAACCAGGCAGTTCACAGGCATTATTATGTCCCGTGGCCCTCTCACGGTGATATTGCTCTCTCGACGAGTGGGAAGCCGGAGGTACGGAGAGACTGCAGGAACGAGGCGGTCTTCCGTGACCAAAGGTGAAAAACTCAAAATCGAGGTGTCAAGTCCCGGAGAGGGTGCAGCCGGGTGATCGAACTTTTCCGTGATTTTGGTCGAAAAAGGCGGAATTTTCCGCCTTTTCACGGAAAAGTAGAGCTTTTGCTCGACCTGCCAAGGTCTTGGACGATCTTTTAGGCGGGTGAGGGGTTATCTCGGAGTGGCAGCTCCTGGGCCGCCTTGTAGCGGCTACGAGGAGAGCACAGTCCGAGACAAACCTTTACCCCGACTTGAAGATTGGCCATCCTCTCGAGAAGTAGAGGACTTCCTCCCTGGAGGAAGGTGCCAATGACGCTTCTCTCAGGCAGACACCAATCATCGGAACCCGTCGTTCCTCACTCTCCCCGATAGTAGTAGCACGAGGAGGGGTGGAACAGGGAAGACGATGTTGAGGCAACCGGGAGATGAGTTTCTCCCGGGTGTCACCACTCGGAGGTTCCGAGCATCCCGTGTTAATGTCAATGTCACGTCTCTCTCTGCGGTCAGGAGTGGTACGCAGGGCCTAGAGCGTGGGGACTGAGGCGGGATGGGAGGACCTCCACCGCGTCTGCCTGTGTCAGGAGGGCAAAGCTCGATGAGAACGCCCGGCTGGGGCGGGACGAGTAGTGTCTTGTGAGCTGTTGGTGACATCCTTCCAGGGACTAACCAGGCAGTTCACAGGCATTATTATGTCCCGTGGCCCTCTCACGGTGATATTGCTCTCTCGACGAGTGGGAAGCCGGAGGTACGGAGAGACTGCAGGAACGAGGCGGTCTTCCGTGACCAAAGGTGAAAAACTCAAAATCGAGGTGTCAAGTCCCGGAGAGGGTGCAGCCGGGTGATCGAACTTTTCCGTGATTTTGGTCGAAAAAGGCGGAATTTTCCGCCTTTTCACGGAAAAGTAGAGCTTTTGCTCGACCTGCCAAGGTCTTGGACGATCTTTTAGGCGGGTGAGGGGTTATCTCGGAGTGGCAGCTCCTGGGCCGCCTTGTAGCGGCTACGAGGAGAGCACAGTCCGAGACAAACCTTTACCCCGACTTGAAGATTGGCCATCCTCTCGAGAAGTAGAGGACTTCCTCCCTGGAGGAAGGTGCCAATGACGCTTCTCTCATGCAGACACCAATCATCGGAACCCGTCGTTCCTCACTCTCCCCGATAGTAGTAGCACGCGGAGGGGTGGAACAGGGAAGACGATGTTGAGGCAACCGGGAGATGAGTTTCTCCCGGGTGTCACCACTCGGAGGTTCCGAGCATCCCGTGTTAATGTCAATGTCACGTCTCTCTCTGCGTTCAGGAGTGGTACGCAGGGCCTAGAGCGTGGGGACTGAGGCGGGATGGGAGGACCTCCACCGCGTCTGCCTGTGTCAGCTGGGCAAAGCTCGATGAGACCGCCAGGCAGGGGCGGGACACGAGTGTCTTCTCACAGTTGTCGCAGCTCTCCTACGTAAAGTAGAAGTGCGAGAAGGCATTATGTCCTTCCTTTGCCCTCTCACTGGGATAAAGCTCTCTCGACTAGAGTATTAAGCCGGAGGTACGGAGAGACTGCCAGAACGAGGTGGCGGTCTTCCGGGACCAAAAGTGAAAAACTCAAATCGAAGGGTCGAGTCCCGGAGAGGGTGCAGCCGTGGCGCTCGAGCTAACCCTGCTTAGAGGTCGAAAAAAAGCGGATTTTCCGCCTTTTTACGGAAAAGTAGAGCCTTTTCTCGACCCGTTGAGCTCTTGGACGATCTTTCTGGCGGGGTGGAGGTTATCTCGGGAAGGCGGCGCCTGGGCCGTCTAGAAACATCTACGAGGCGAGCCGAGTCCGAGACAAACCTTTACCCCGACTTGAAGATTGGCCATCCTCGCGAGAAGAAGAAGAGGTCTTCCCTGGTAAGGAAGGTGCCAATGACGCTTCGTACTCGCAGGCAGACGCCCCATCATCGCTCCTGCTTCCCACTCTCCGCGAGATAGATGCATGCTGAGAGGTGGAACGGGGAAGATGATGATGAGGCATCCGGGAGATGAGTTTCTCCCGGGTGTCACCACTCGGAGGTTCCGAGCATCCCGTGTTAATGTCAATGTCACGTCTCTCTCTGCGTAAAGGAGTGGTACGCAGGGCCTAGAGCGTGGGGACTGAGGCGGGATGGGAGGACCTCCACCGCGTCTGCCTGTGTCAGCAGGGCAAAGCTCGATGAGACCGCCAGGCAGGGGCGGGACACGAGTGTCTTCTCACAGTTGTCGCAGCTCTCCTACGTAAAGTAGGAGAGCGAGAAGGCATTATGTCCTCCCCTTGCCCTCTCACTGGGATAAAGCTCTCTCGACTAGAGTCCTAAGCCGGAGGTACGGAGAGACTGCCAGAACGAGGTGGTGGTCTTCCGGGACCAAAAGTGAAAAACTCAAATCGAGGGGTCGAGTCCCGGAGAGGGTGCAGCCGTGGCGGTCGAGCTTTCCCTGCTTCGAGGTCGAAAAAAGGCGGATTTTCCGCCTTTTTACGGAAAAGTAGAGCCTTTTTTCGACCCGTTGAGCTCTTGGACGATCTTTCTGGCGGGGTGGAGGTTATCTCGGGAAGGCGGAGAGACCGGCGGCATCGTAGAAGGCAACATTAGCTACGAGACATCGAGAGAGATGACACCCATTACACCCACGCCAGTGTCTGAAGGTATCGTTCAAAGAGCTCAACGAGCGGTTCGATGGTTCATGAGAGGATAAACCAGAGAGTTGCGCTTATATATAGGGCCGACAAATCCGCCTTTATTTCGACTCGAAGGCAGGGAGAAGCTCGAGCGCCCGCTTGCAACCAGCTGGCGGACAGGAGTATGGACTCTGGCACAGCGACACCGTAAGATGGCAGGTCATCTCCACTATATATCATAAATATATATTTGGGTTTTCACACAGAGATTGATTGAAAGATAATTACCTAGTTAATTAAATAGTAATAATATAACGTATTAAAGTTATATAGATGCGGGTAAACATAGCCAATTTACGCCTATAAAAATCAAATTTAAATGTATTTATTAATATATGGGGTAAATTAAAGGAGGTTGAGATTGGTTTGGAATTTATATTTTTATTATAATTATACATTTATTAATGTTCTGATATTAAATTATTTTAGTTTTTATTTATATATATATAAATTATATCTTATCTATTCTCTCATTTTTATGATTATATATATATTATTCTTATTCTTCAATTTTATAATAGTTGTCTGGTATAGCTGATAAAGAGCGGAACCTTTTTTTGATCCGCACGTGCAAGTCCACTAATTTCCTGACGTCTCCGCACCTCCTAGTCCGCACCCATTCTGGTAGTCCGCTCGGAGCGGACTAGCGGACTAGCGGATTAAAGAGCGGAAGTGCCCACTAAAGAGCGGAAGTGCCCACCTCTGATATGTATATATATATATATATATATATAAGTATATAATATATATATATATATATAATATATATATATATATACTATATATATATATATATACTATTATATATATATATATATAATATATATATATAAATATATATATATTTATATATATATAGTATGTTATATATAATATATTATATATATACTATATATATATATATATATATATATATGTATAATAATATAATAATTATATATCATATATATTATATTATATATATATATATATAGTTATATATATATATATATATATATAAAGAACCTAAGATACAAATCCCTTCTTCTTGAAAGTATATTATGGTTTTCAAAAAAAAAAACATACAGAAACAATTGTACTATTTTTTTGGGTAACGAGTACCGTTAAAAAGGTCTATAAATAGATTTTCTCTAAATATAATATAATATAGTCATATATATTATTATATAATATAATATATATATATATAATAGTATATATATATATATATAGTATATATATATATATATATATATATAATATTATAGATATATATATATATTATATATATATATTTATGGACAACAACCGGCAAATTAATATTTTAAAATATTCAAAAGTTAAATTTCTTTTTTTCATATCTCGGAGTACACAGAAAGCATAAAATAAAGAAATTTAAGATTTAAAAGAAAATCAATTAGGAACAAAAATTGAAGGATTTAAAACGTTTATTTGAGACTTTAAAAACTGCAGAAAGATAGAGGCACACACACCCACACACACACCAACACACACACCTAAATCTCAATCATTTTGTATTAGTTTGTTTTTTGTTTTTGTTTTTTTTTTCTCTCTCTCTCACTTGTACACTTGCAAATTGTTTTTTAATGATGTCTTTTATATATTTATAGTTTTTTTTAATCTTATTTTTATTATTTTTAATCTTATTCCATTTTTATCTTATTTTCTTATTCCGGTGATTCGGAATTTATTATCTGTTATTTTTTTTTTTTATTTATTAGTTTTATTTTATTATTTTGAGTATTATTATGATAGATTCGATTTGAGATTATTGAGTTTTGATTATGAGATGATTTTGATTGAGTAACATGAGTGAATACTGATGATTATTTTTTGATATTAATATATATAATATATATATATATTTATATATATTATAATATATATATATATATATATATATATATATAATATTATATATATATATATACTAATATATATATATATAATATATATATATATATATATATTCTATATAATATATATATATATTATATATTAGATATATATATATATATACTATATATATATATATATAATATATATATATATATATATATATATTATGTATATATTTATTATATATATAGTATACATATATTATGAATATATATATATACTATTAAAATATATATATATATTATATATATATATATAATATTATATTATTATATATATATACATCCTTGGTAGGCTAGAGAGGATATGTTAGGCTAAGTTAGATTAGGTTAGGTTAGATTGTAAATCATAATGAATTCTGCATTTCTGTGCTTTGAGATAGATAGATATATTCACTAAAACTGTGTACATGGTTGAATGTTTTTCGGATGCAATGCAAGGTTTAGGCAATGACATTGGAGATGGATAATTGACGCAACAGGTGTAGTTAGGTTGTTAATAAACTGTTAAGAATTAAGGCATTACAAAACGATGAGGAAAACTACTATTGACTGTTTTAACGGATAAGAGGTACCCAGAGGTACAGCTGCTCAGCTGCTATACATCAACATGAAGGAATTCATTAAAAAAGGTTACAGTGAACAAGACAGAAATCATTTGAGGAAAGTTTGGTAACCAATTCCTTGAGTCAGATTCTGTTGAAAGCTTTCGAAATGTTCAGGAAAATAAATTTCATAAAAATATAAAAAAGCAGAAAACCACAAGTCCGAGAGAAGAGATTGCCAATCCACAGTCGATTGCTTCATTCAAAACCAATATTAACGATCGAGGACCAGAATAACTAAGATGTTTGCAAATCTTTAGGCAAAAAAAATGTATATTCGAATAACTTAGAAAGAATATGGGATAACAGGAAGATATATATATATATATATATATATATATATATATATATATATATATATATATATATATATATATATATATATATATATATATATATATATATACAGTGAGTATCGGGGGGGCCAGTGGGGCCATGCCCCCCCCGAAATTTTTAGACACTAAACATTTTTAAGTATCATATCCGTTTATAACATAAAGTCCGAGGTTAAATTTAATTATATATATATATATATATAATATAATATATATATATATATATATATATTAATAATATATATAGTATATTATATATATTATATATATATATATATATATATATATTACTGTATATATATATATATATATATATATATATATATATATATATATATATATATATTATATTATATATATTATTATATATATATATATCCGATGAATTGATGACCTGTTCTGGGTCTACACACCAAGACACCACACCACCACACCGATCAGCTTATATATATATATATATATAATCATAATATTATATACAAGAAGATTTTTTTTTGGCCCCCCCCGAAAAAAATCCTGGATACGCCACTGTAAATATATACTATATTATAATATATATATATATAAAATATATAATATAAATATATATATATATATATATATATATATGGTCATCTGAGTGTGGTGTTGAGGAGAGTGTGACTTTCTGGAATAACCTGAATAATGTATTGTACAGATTTCAGATTGATTGAGTTGGGAGGCTTGAATAGATGGATATTTGATAGAAAAAGGGGATACAACAGGTGCTTTTGGGGTTGTGGGTGAAAATGAGAATGACTGGAAGGTGATTCATTTCTGTGAGGAAAGAGATGTGTTTGTAAGTAATACATTTTCGAGCGCAATAATATTAATAAGTATACAAGAGTTGATGTAGGTAGAGATGATATCGAAGTGAAAAGTATAGTTGATTTTTGTGTGGATGAAGAAGGAGATGCTGAAGTATGTAATGGATGTTAAATAGGGGGGGGGTTAGGATGGGAATATCAGATTACTGTTTTGTTTAATGTAAGATGAAGTTAGTGGGGACATGAATGGAGAGGAAAGACATAAGGAAGTAAGTGGGAAGAATTAAGTGAGAAAAGGGAAAAAGGTAATAAGGAAAAGTAAGTAAGAGCGCCTGCAAATAAATCAGTTGAATGTAGAAGATGTGCAGCTCAAAACTTGACATATTGAAACAAATGAATGAGAAAATGAAAGAAAAGAAGAATAAATTGTATTTAGATTTTAGAACTTGCAACAGGTGTATGACATAATTAATAGGGAAGCTCTGTGGCAGGTGTTAATGATATATGGTGTTGGTGGTAGGTTGTTGAATGGAATCAAAATATGTATGTCGATGTGAACTTGCGTAATAATAATAGAGTGGAAAGTGAGCGGGTAATTAATAGAAGTGAGCCAGGGATGTGTTATGTCTCATGGATTTAATTTGAAACATGGCTATTTAATTTGAAAATAGAAAGCGTGATGAAAGAAATAGAGGCATAGGTGGCAGGGGTGATATGGAAACGTGTTAGGCTGATGGAGAATGGAAGATAGTGGAGGGTAGCCTGATTATTGTACGATGATGATTTGGTTTTGTGTGACGAATCTGAAGAAAGTTTGATATGATTTCTGGAGATAGTTTATTATGCAGAGTGTTCGTAAAAGGAAAGGGGTTTAGAAGTAAATGTGTATAAGAGTAAGGTGATGAGTATGAGTGAGGAGAGTATGCAGTGTGAAATCTTGTTGGATGGTGAACAATTGGAGAAAGTAATCGAGTTTAAATATCTAGGCTATATGTTGGATGAAAAGAAAGGCTTGAATGAGAAAATAAATTAGAGTATTATAAGATGGTTTGGTCATGTTGAAAGGATGAATGAGAGTCGTTTGGTTAAGCGGGTGTATAGGAAATTGGGTAGATGATGATGATGATCGTAATAAATTTTGCATTACGAACAGTATGACAAGACCTTATGATCTTTATATTGAAAAAACTTGTAAATTTTCTCAGGTTTTGCATGGACAGACAAAAAGACATCGCTTTTACTTTCGTCAATGTCTGAAAACTATGTGAAGTTTAGCAACATGATGACGAGGGATGTGGCTTACACAAAAATTAAACAAGACTTTAAGGCAGTTTATAGTGATGACTGTACTGGGAATCGACCGGCTGGTAAACCGAAGAAAAAGTGCATTGAGTCAGTTAAGTAGTGTCTGAAGGAGTAGAATGTAAGTTTGGTAGAGACGAGAAGAAAGATTCAAAATGGAAATGAATGGTGGAACACGGTTGTGGGCTAGAGGGGATGAACCCTACGTTACGAGATACCACAGGGGGATCCATCTCGGTGTTTAGAACTACAAGGATGATTATTTGGGTTGCGATGAGCTCACTTAGGGTATGAGAGGGTTACTAGGTGGGGTGGCTTCCTTTTCGACTGACGTCATGTTTTCTACTAATTTTGCTGATTCCGGGGAATGTTGAGCCCCTCACCCCCAATCTGGGGAAAGAAGGAAGATAAAGAATAAATATATATATATATATATATATATATATATATACTTCCCTATATCATATATATATATATATATATATATATATATATATATATATATATATATATATATATATATTTATATATATATATATATATATATATATATATATATGCCTGCTATATATACTATATATATACTATATATATATATATATATATATATACTATATATCTATATCATAATAATAATAATAATAATAATAATATAATATATATATATTAATAATAATAATAATAATAATAATAATAATAATAATAATAATAATAATAATAATAATAATAATAATAATAATAATAATAATAATAATGATGATGATGATGATGATGATAATGATAATGATAATGATGATGATGATGATGATGATGATGATGATGATGATGATGATGATGATGATGATGATGATGATGATGATGATGATGATGATGATGATGATGATGATAATGATAATGATAATGATAATGATAATGATAATGATAATGATAATGCTATGAATAATAATATGATAATGATAACAATAATTTAAATATTATCA
>JABUQX010104007.1:22500-30000 GCA_015478945.1 Trachelipus rathkii
CATAACATAAAAATCAAATTCTTTATACAAAGATCAATCAATATATATGTTAATAACAAAGTTTTCACACTAATAAACTTACCTAGCATCATCTAAACTATGAATATAACCCACAAAGACCTAACACACCTTTAACATGAATAAACTGTTAACGTTCACAAGTTTCCACACATAACAACAGTAAAGTAACCAACATAGCATACAAATACGTAACCCTATTCACACTTTGTCCAAGCATATCTCTACTTTCTCTCGCATTCTTACCACACTAATATTCCATTAACATTATCACAACGTTGGTTAACTATCATACTGATCAACGAGAATATACTCTAACATAATAAGGTTTCCACACATCAATAAAGCTAACATGGCGTAACATGAACTAAGAAATAATGTACAAAGACAAACTTAACACACTTACACACAAACAAACTGTTAACATTAACAAGTTCCACACTACACTACTAAAGTAACTAACACTGCATGCAAAACGTAAACCTATTCTTACTTTTTCCAAGCATATCTCTAACATAATTATCGTTAACCTTACACTGACACAGTAACATCACATAATAAAACTTACTTAGCATCATCTAAACTGTGAATATAACCCCAACGACAAACCTAACACATCCTAAGAAACAAGAATAAACGGTCAACGTTAACAAAAGTTTCACACTTAACAACAAGTAAAAAATCATAACATATAAAAAACGTAACTTATTCCACCTGGTCAGCATGTCTCTAACATAACAATGTTCATTTTACATTCACATGGTAATATTTAACAAAAATTTATCATAACCTTGTGTAAGTATTTTACAGGTCAAGAGTATGCTAACGTAACAAAGTTTCCACATTAATAAAAGCTTACTTTCCACCTATTGAGGAACTAAGAATATAATATATTACGACAAGCCTGACACATCTTAAGCCAGAATTCAGGCTTTTTGGAGTAATCTCAGGCTGCCACCACCTGTGCCAACAAAGATAAATTTTGTGTTATTCTGAAACACGCTCCGTTTTGGAATTTTTCCCAATATATCTCCAACACGACAATGTTAATTTTACATTAACATAGTAATATTTAACAAAAATTTAGCATAACTCTGTCTTAACCAAGCATATTACCTAATGGGTAAAGACAAACAAAAGTAAGGACCTCTTTATTTTTACCCTCTGTGAAGCTAAACTATGAACATAACATACTTAACACACAACGACTACACGAATAAACAGCCAGCCCCAACATCTTAAACAACAAAGCGTACATAAGGGGGCAGTAAAACATGTTTTCAAGTGTATAACATATAATTTCCAATAAAAAGAACATTAAATAAATAAATACATTCAAACATATAAGTTTTTATTTTAAATATATTAATCCATCTAATCAGGGGCGACATAGGATTCTGTGAAAAATTTGAGCAAGTTCTATATGTTTCTCCAGAGATTCAACACCATCCGATAGGATGTAAGCATAAATACAACTTGCGGCACTAAACCATTTTTCTGCATATTTAACGTATCCTGGTTGATAGTTATTAATGCATTGCTGTCTACCGCATAGGCACCAAGCCAATTGTTTCGAATGTGAATATGTTCGATTACTACCATGAGCTATGAATTAAGTCCTCGAGAGTATGTCAGCATCTTTAGATGAGACTTTTAAGTCGTTTTCATATCAAACAAAGCTGTTATATTTTCAGATACGAACAGTGAAACCTATACACGTACACATGAATGTGACGATGAGTTTCCAATAGTTGCGTACATCAATACCTTTAACATTATCCACACGACGAGAAAGCAGCATCTATTCTATTATAGCCTCTCAAGCTGTCACCTCTGATTTCAGCAGGATGCGATGTCTCAGATGACACATACTCAGTCTTCACCCAAGCTTCAACGCTTTCGATAATCTTGAGGAATTCTTCAACCGACATGATTAAAGGTCTATTCCTGCACCTCCAATTGGAATACAGGTAATATATTGCTTTCCATTCGTTTTACGAAAAAATGTAATTGACACATCGTTGGGTATTACGAAGGTCCTCGTAAAGAGGACATTCGTAGGAGCAGAATGAGAGGTCATCATACCAACACAACGAAAAATGTCTTACTGACGAAATTCGTATGTATAAACAGATCTAAAAGGTAATGAGATTCTTTCTTTCAACCAATCAGAAGAAAGTAAACAAGAATACGACGCAATACGAACGAGCCATATCAGTTCAAAAGGGTATATATTCTCTCGTTAGACAACAACAACAACAATAACATAGTACAAAAATAAGTTCTTTATATACTAACCAAAGAATATATGCTAACGTAACAACGTTTTTACATTAATAAAGCTAACATAACATAACCTGAACTAAGAATATAATGTACAACGACAAACCTAACACACCATACGTAAGAATAAACTACTAACATTAACAAACTTCCCGACTTAACAGTTAAGTACCTAACACTTCGTACAAAACGTAGCCTATTCTCACTTTTCAGGCATATCTCTAACATACCAATGTTAATTTACATTAACATCGTAATTAAACAAAAGTTTAGCATAAACCTGTCCAGTCATCATACTGACAAAGAATATAATGCTGACGTAACAAAATGTTTTACATCAACTTCGTAACATTTAACAAAAAATTCATCATAACCTCGTCTAAATATCATAATCCCCATTTAATAAAAGCAAACATAACAAAGTTTTTAACCAAACATATAACAAAAAAATAACAAAATTTTATCCTGACATAGCATAAAAATAAGTTCTTTGGAATAAAATATCACAGTAAAGCGTAATGGTTTACTGATTTTTAAAGCAGTAAATCAGTAAATCAATCAAAATCAAACTACCCATCTCTGCATACTATCCATCCCATCCCTGACCAGTAGTCTATTGAGGAACTACTGATTCAAGTCTCATATTTCGAATATCATTTTTGATAAAAATAACATAAAAATAAGTTCTTTATATATGACCTACGATAGGCAAACATATCAAAAATTTAAACACCATTAATCCAAACATATCATAACCACAACTAGAAAAATAATGTGTCCAAATGCAAACCTAACATACCTCGCGTATGGATAATCAACTAAGATCACAATGCCCTACTTTTCAAAGAAGGTAAAGTGGCTGGCTGGGTCATACAATACTCCGATATGTTCCCACTTTTCGCTCATATCAACAACAGGTAAAAGCAGTATTATCTAACAAATCCCTTAACAAAACCAGGCCAATCTATCAAGGCCACCACCATCTTGAACTATGGTGGCTACCTTCATCAGGTGTCACTCGTTTTCAGTACTCTTATGTTCGACCTAACAGATCCCTTGTAGAAGACATTGGCAAATTCTGAGGGCAAACCTAACATTACTCAACAAAAAACTTAACCTAGGCTCACGTTTCTAACACATCATCGTCAGTTAACGTAGTAATATCTTACAAAAACTCATCATTTCTCTACAACAAATCAGTGTTTGTTTCACATTGTCATATTGTATTTATGCTACTTATTTTAACTTTAGAATAAAGCAGACATCATAATAAAGAATTGTCAAACACACTCTGCACTTCAAGGAGAAAATCGGGGGAACGGCCCATGAAGGGTGTGAATCCTGCGGGGGGATCACCCCGAAGGGGTGTAAGCGGGCTTTGGGCCTCAGCCCGAAGGGCTGAGGCCTTACCCCTACTTCGGAGGGGTAAAGCCCGCTTCCTCATTCTTCTTTTCCTCATTCTTCCTTTCTTCTTCTTCTTCTCTTCTTTCTCTGTTCTGCATTCCATGCATTTCTTCTTCTTTTTTCAGGAAGGGATCCCCCTCCGGGGGGGGGGTCTCTGGACTCAATTCGAATCCAACTCAACTCCATGTCGACTCTGACTCCGAATCCTTTCTCCAAGTTTCGTCTTCTACGTCAATATTTAATGTATGAAGGGGTGGGGTCCCCCGAAGGGGGACCCCAGTGGGACGTAACTTCGTATACAATGAGTTTACCTCATCATCTAACCACCCTCCAAATTTTAGCACGATCCACTAAGTTCGGGTCGGAGACTGAAGCGTGTTCTGATTTTGAGGCAGACCGGATGCGAAGAAGAAACCCCGGCGGAATACAGAATCGGAGTGCGTAAAAAAAACGATTCCTTACAGGAATCGTTTTTCGACTCAGATTCGATTTCCCTTTAGGAAATCAGATCTTCAAATATAATCATAACTAATATGTGCCATCGCTGTGCTGCGCACGCGCGCTCACGCGCTGACGTAATCTCGTCAGACGAGATTACGTCATCACACTCGAGCCTAACTTTCTCGTTGGAAACACTAATCTCTCTGAGGTTTGGAAAGCCAAAGGGTATAGCATAGGCTCAGCGGCCTTCACGCTCTCGGGGGTGACCCCCTCTATGTCTGACCACTGAATTCCAAGAATTACGGTTTCGAGCTTATCCCATATATAGATTATGTTCCAAGTTTCAGACCTATGGCTCTTGCTTCTTTTTTGAAAAAAGGGTGATGGATCCCAAACTGTCCTGTCACTACTTATATATATATATATATATATATATATACCTCTTCTATATATCTTTCTCTCTATATATATATATATGTATATATATAATATATATATATATATATATATATATATATATATATATACTCTATAATATATCATATATGTATATATATATATATATATATATATATATATATATAATATATATATATATATATATATATATATATATATATATATAATATATATATATATATAATATAATATATATATATATATATAATATATATATATATATATATATGTAATATATATATATAATAACTAAAAAGTAACAATCAAAAACCAACCAATATCTCATAATATAATAATATATGTATATATATATATATATGTATATATATATATAAATATATATATATATAACAATAATAATAATATATATATATAACCAATAACATATATATAATATATATATATAATATATATATACTGTATATATAATATCAAATAATATATGTATATATATATATATAATATATGTATGTATATATATATATATATATATATATATATATATAATATATATATATATAATACATATATATATATATAAATATATATATATACATATATATATATATATATATATATATATATATAAATATATATATATATATATAATATAATAATATATATATATATATATATAAATATATATATATATATATATAGCATATAATATATATATATATATATATATATATATAATAACTTTCTTATATAGATATATATATATTAATATATAATAACAACTAATATGTGTATATATATATAATATATAACATATATATATATATATGCTATATAACAATATATATATATATATATATATACTCTAACAAATATGCTTATATATATATATGTATAACAACTGCTACAAATTCAACGCAGTGTGATATGTACTGCATACTGCCATATACTCTTATATTATATATAACAACAAATAATATATATATATACATAACAAATAACTCTGCTTATATATATATATATATATACTTCTATAATATATATATATATTGTATATATATATATATATATAAATACTAAATACCTATATAATATATATATATACATATATATATATATATATATATATATATATATATATATATATATATACTTCTTTATATATATATATATATATATATATATATAATAGTCATATAACGCTCTCCAATATCTTCTCAGATATCTCTTATAGTCTCTTGTATCTTTCCTGCTCTTCTTTAGATATATATCCTCAGATATATATATATATACCAATATACTTAGTAACCTTATATATATATATATATATATATATATATATATATACTATATATATATAATATATATATATATATATATATATACTGTATACTATATGCTCTATGTTGAATAGAATAGAACGGGGCGGAATGGATTTTAGTGGACTGGAACGGACAAGGATGAATTTTTTGAATGGGCTAGGACGGACTAGGATGTACTTAGGTGGGCTGGGACGGACTAGTATGTACTTAAGTTGTCTGGGACGGACTGGAATGATCTAGTACTGTTAAAAAAGTAAACTTAATTATGATTTTATTGAAAGTTTATTTTAGAAAAAAAATATATATTATGTAAATTCTATCAATATTATAAATCATTTTTAAGTATTCTTTTTTAACAGCACTGATCCGTTCCAGACCGTCCCAATCCATTCATATCCATTTTAGCCCGTCCCAGCCTATTCAAATCAATGCTAGCCCGTTCAGTCTATTCAAATTCATCCAACCTCGTTTTATTTTATTCTAGTCCGTTCAGTTCGAATTCAATCAAGTATAGTTAATTAAACTTCTGAAGAAAAAAAAACAAAACAAAAAAAAAAAACACAATTTCTATAAATCTTGAATTTAATAAATATTTTCTGAAACAATAAAAATGTCTATAAATTTTGAATTTAATAAATAATTACGAATTTTAATATATATACCAATTTCTAAAAAGTCTTTTCCTTCATAAGCAAGACATGTTCTTAAGTTGAAAAAGTTCTTGTCGAGGGAGAGCTTAGGGGGGTTGGCAGAGAGTTCTCCCCTCGCAATGATCACTGGTCGTGTTGACATTAAGACTACATTGTCAGAAAGGAAACTTCCTACTGCAAAATCTAGGGATTGAATAATAATAATAAATAATAATAATAATAATAATAATAATAATAATAATAATAATAATAATAATAATAATAATAATAATAATAATAATAATAATAATAATAATAATAACAATAATAATCATAATCATAATCATAATAATAATCATAATCATAATCATAATCATAATCATAATCATAATAATAATAATAATAATAATAATAATAATAATAATAATACAATATAATAATAAATCATAACATAATCATAATCATAATCATAACATATAATATAATAATAATAATAATATATAATAATAATAATAATAATAAATAATTAATAATAATATAATAATGATAATGATAATGATAATGATAATAATGATAATAATGAATAATAATAATAATAATAAATAATAATAATACATAATAAATAATAATAATAATAATATAATAATAATAATTAATTATAAAAAATGATAATGATAATGGTAAATAATCGTAAATGATAATGATAATAATAATAATACATAATAATATAATAGAATAATGAATAATAATAATAATTATAATAATATAATTATTATAATAATAAATAATAATAAATAATATATACATAAAATAATTATTTAGAAATTCTGTCAGCTTTTGTTTTAATTTTATAAGTTTTACTTTTCAGCTTCGTATTTACCGGGAAAATATTTATCTTCTAATTTCCATTTAGATTTTCTGGGAATACTATTCTAGAAAAATAATTCTTGTTTAAAAAAAAATATCTTCTCTTAAAAAAAAATAAT
>JABUQX010104007.1:35000-46141 GCA_015478945.1 Trachelipus rathkii
TTATTATTATTATTATTATTATTATTATTATTATTATTATTATTATTATTATTATTATTATTATTATTATTATTATTATTATTATTATTATTATTATTATTATTATTATTTTTATTATTATTATTATTATTATTATTATTATTATTATTATTATATTATTACTTTATTATTATTATTACGAAGAATCGAATCCCGAAGGGAATCGATTCTGAGTCGAGAAACGATTCCTTACAGGAATCGTTTTTTTTACGCATTCCGACTCCGACTCCGACTCCGACCTCCGGCCTCCGACTCCGAACTCCCGACCTACCGACTCCACTCCGGCCTCTGGCTCCGGTCCAGCCTCCGGCTTCCGGCTCTGGTTCCAAGCTCCGGCTCCGGCTCCGGCTCCGGCTCCAGGTCCAGCTCCGGCTCTGGCTTCGGCTCCGGCTCCGGCTCCGGCTCTGGCTTCGGCTCCGGCTCCGGCTCCGACTCCGTGCCGATATGAATAATCGATTCTCGAAGGGAATCGCTTTATGAATCGAAAAATCGATTCCTACGGAATCGATTTTAGGCTCCGGCTCCGGCTTCCGGCTCATCCTATGGGTCCGATATATATCTATTGTGGTTAGAGTTATCGAATCGGGCTAAAATTTTGGAGGGGGGTTAGATGATAACGTAACCTCGTCGTAGAACGATGTTAGCCTCCCGGTGCGCCACCATAAAGGGGGGGCACACCCCCTTATAAATCGAAGGTGTTCGGTAGAAGGCTGAATTTGGCGAGAGGATTCAGAGTTGAAATTCTAGAAAGAGTTGGGGTATCGGGATTCGGAGGAGTTTGGCTCCGGCACCCGGGGTTGCTGGGGAACGGGTGCGGTTGAAATGAAGTTATAAACATTCGTAACACAATATTGGTTGTGTTTATTATAGGTTTTCGGAACCCCGAAGATTTCGAAAATAATGATTTCAGAACCCATCAAGAAAAATATAAAAAATTTAAATTTAATAAATAAATAAATTTCTTATTCTTTTATGTTTATAACTTACAAATTAGTTTTTACATACCCTAAAGCAGTTAATCAGTAAATCAGTAAATCAAACTGCGCCTCACCCCACCCCTTTTGGTGATCTATTTTGATTCTAGTTGATCTTTATGTGATCTATGTATGTATTGAGTCAATTGTCATTATTTTCTAGCAAGGTTTGGTCATGTTTTTACAGTACTCCTATAAGCAGTAAATCGTGCATACGTTTATGATTCCTCTGAAACGCCTCCTTCACCCATGCTCCGCGTGATCTATTTGGATTACTTTGATCTAAATTGATGTCAAGCTCATATTTTTTAGTAAAGTTGTCATGTTTTACAAAAAGGCGAAAAGTTTTTTTATAAAATTTTTCTAAAAGTGTTTTAAATCCAAGAAGTATACCCTAGCCCATCCATCTTCACTGGCCTCTGGCGTTTTTCTGTCCGCTGGACTGTTGTTCCGTGGATCTATTGATCTATTGCTTCTATTGATCTTCTTGCTATTCTTATCCTTCGATCTTTTCCTATTGATTCTAGTCCTATTTTTAGTAACGAGAGTATCCATGTTTTACCACACTCTAAATCCCAGTAATATCAGTAAATCAATACTCAATCCCACCATCCCCTATTTCTTTTTCCTTCTCTCTCTCCATCATCCCCTATCTTCTTTTTTCTCTGTTCTCTTTTTCTTTTTTTTTTTTCTTCTTCTTCTTACTCCTTCTCTTCTTTTTCTTTCCTCCCATTGATCTATTCGATTCTTTTGTAATTCCTATCTTTCTCTTCTTGATTCAAGTCAACATTATCTTTCTACGAAGTATCATTTTTGGATACAAACATCATTTTTTTAACAGCGATTAGAAATTCAAATCTCTTTTATATCCCATGTTCCAGATCAACCACCCCCGTTTTTAAGATTATATCCTGCTTGTGATCACGGGTTACAAAGTTTTTCTACTATTATCATATAGCCTAACATAAAACATAATGGATCTAGTGCGGGTTCTCTGTTCGCGAGAATACTATATGTTATTCTAGACAAACTAATAGACCTAACACATCCTATATCCACTGGGATCTAGAATACGTTAAAATTGGGGAACTTTTGGCCGTAAAAGTCGGCCCTTATTCACTAACTATGAGGTTTAATTACGTAACTACTATTTATGCATATACCCAAAAACGGTATCACTTTACACTATCATTTTTGTCGTCTATATTCTCTAACATAACAATGTCTATATTTTTTAGTATTATAACATGGTAATTATATTTATATAACTCTACCATAATCATCTATACCATGTTAATATATTAATATATACTTTGACTATTCCGGAATATATATGCTTACGTATATCTCAAAGTTTTCACATTTAAATTTCATAAAGCTTAACTATAGCATCACTTCTGAAACTATGAATATAATTCGCACAATCGACATAATTCCTGACATTTCATTTATATTTTTTTTTTTTTTTTTATCTTTTTTTTTTATTTTTTTTTTTTTTTCCTATTATAACTTATGATATCAACTGTTAACTGTTATATATCAGAAAAGTTTTTATTCCCACATCTTAACAACTAGTAAAGTAACTATCTATATGCTATATCAATAAGTACGTTTAACTACTATTTCCTACTTTTGTCAGGCATATCTCTAACTAATGTTTAATTATATTTAATTTTCATGGTAATTTATTTTACGTTTAAAATTTATCCAAACATTGATTATTTTTATTTCATATTATTTTCTTATGATTCAACTTTTGTAATAACTTCTAACTGATAAATATATAGTTTCCTTTCATTCAATAAAGCTTAACTATTTAGCTGTTATTATCATGAATAAGAAATAATGTACTTTTTCTTTTCATATTTATATCGATTTATTCCAAACCTTAATCACAATTCTTTATCATTTAAACTGTATTATTCATGATTTAACATTAATCAAATGTTCCACTACTTTTAACACCAGTATAATTGTAACTATTAAATTTTGCTATTGCATTTATATTACGTCCTATCTCGGTATTTCGAGTGCACTGCATTTTTTCTAACAGCATATTTTCTGTCTAACAATTGACGTTTGGTTCTATCTTCATCCAGGTTGACTCGAGGCGGGAGTAAATATTTTAGCACATATGTCGCAGTATTTGTTCATTCCTACTCGGTGCAGTCTTCTATTTACGGTGTGCTATCGTTCCGACTTATCTATTTACATATTCCAGAGGAAACAAGCAACATATGTATATTGCCATTAAGCCCGTAGTACATTCAGTTATTTCCTCTTGTACTGTAACCAATTATCGATATTCCAGCCTCTAATTTATTGGTCAACTAGCGAGAGAGAGATAATTATCATTTAACCTATGTTTACTGACGTCGTAAGATATGCATTAAATCTTATGTCAACGGCTTTAAAGTATTTCATATTTGCACTAAACCGCAGTGTATATTTGATTACTTCATATAGTTTCCTTATCCCAACATTTATACATGAGCTAATATACACAACCCGTTTTGAAGCGCGGAGAGCCATAACGAGACTTTATCACGAGGTTCCTTATTGATCATTATAGCATAGGTAAACGTGTGTAAATAGTTTTTTCAACCGTAATCTAGGTAAATCCTCTATTATGGCACTTTTCCTCGTGCGCAGCTTTACCTCTTCGCCTCTCACATCCTCTGAACTCTCTTCTCAACCATTCCGACGCCATCCGATACACCAACTTCGTTAAGTAGGCCTGTTGATACTATTGATTGCTAGATCTGAGCTCAGCGGTTCAACACATCTAGAAGTACTCTAATTTTCGATAACTATATTAGTATATTCACTAAGAGAGAGTTATCTATTAAAAATTATTTAAATACGTCTGATTAGACGACATTCACCCGAATATTATCTCTTGTCTACTGTATACTTATCCCTAGGCGATTTACTTGCTATTCTTACACGAGATATAATTAAGAAGATTGATACATATGTCTGATTACAACCAGAGAAACTGAAGAATATTTATTTAGTGCAATGCAGCAAAACCAACCACAACCTTACGCATGCCCCTGTGCAACAAGACATACTAGAGTGTGGTGTGTATAACTTTTATTAATATACCTCCTAGAGAGTCGTGCCGATCTCTCACCTAACAAGCGAGTATTAAAGACACAGCAGATATAAAGTGACACTTAACCACTTGCAGAATAATAATCAAATACCTTGATTTTTTAATCCTCTTATTGTCGTTTCTCACTATGAGTCCTCTTCTAGTTTTCATGTAAAAATATACCATACCTGAACGTATCTTCAGCTCTCTATACCAGCATCATCTCATAAAACACTACCGGTGAGAGCGGATTAGAAAAATGAGTATATTTCATTAACACTGGAGTGAATAAGTTCGTAAACTCATTTTGGAAGTATTCATCCTCGGGGATCACAAACATATGCAGCGAAAGTGAGACGTTCTTATATTATCAATCACAAATACGAACAGTACGCGAATATGCTAGGACATATACAATGTTTTTCAACACTTCAATATGAACTAGAGAATAATTGTAAACGACAAACCTAACACAAGCTTACCGACGACAAAACTGTTTAACATGTAACAAAGGTGGCCACACTTTTAACCCGTAAAGTAACTAACAATTGCCATACAACGTGCTAGTATCATAACTTTTATCCAAGCATCATCTCTAACATATTAACGTTAAATTTACATTGCCACGTAATTATTGTAACAAAATTTATCTAACCGGGTTTGTCTTAATTAATCATTACAGACCCACCGAAGAACTATTGTAATACTACAACAAGTTGTTATTCCAACCTTTACAAAAATATCAGTTCTTTGATTATAAAATATCATAGTAAAATTTGTAATAGTTTACTGATTTAAAGCAGTAAATCAGTAACGTACTATGTAGACATGCAAACCGATCAACCCCTCCCTCTACCGCCTCCCTCCATGACCTTTTGCATTCTAATTGATTATGTGATCTATTGATCTATTGATCTATTGATTCATGTCAATTTCGAAGGTATCATTATCAATTAATTATAATAACATAAAATAGTTTCTTTATATACTAACCATTGAATATAATGCTAACGTTAACAAACATTTTTACGTTAATAAGCTAACATGAACATAAACTGAAACTAGAATACAATGAATCAACGAACAAACCTAACAACATCAATACGTATGAAATAAACTAACTATTAACGAAACTTTCCTGCACTTACCAGATAGTAAAAGTCCCTAATCATCTTCGTGTTTTAGATAACGTGAGCAGGTTAAAGTTTTTTGTTTGCGTAAATGTTAAGGTTTGCCGATGAATTTGCTAAATGTCTACGTTTTATTCATAGTTCAAATGATGTTATACTCGAAACGAGTAACACTTTGATGAAGATAGTGTCAATCATAAATTCAAATGCTGGTATCTTTGATAGATTGATCACTTTGTTAGAGATTTGTTTAGATAATTAACGGCTTTTATCCCTGTTGCTGATAGCGGTGAAATGTGGGAACATAGTTGAGTATTGTATGATCCTGTGAAGCTACTTTACCTTTGATAAGAGGGATATTTCAGAATGTTAGCTGGGATTAGATTCATAGCCGAGTATGTTAGAGCTTTTCTCAGTTTGTACAATATATTTTGTTCAGGTTTGTGGATATGTTAGTCTTATTGAATGTTAAATTGGTTTGCGAATTGCATAATATTCGTAGATCAGTTTATGAAAGAACTTATTTTTTATGCTATGTTTATCCAAAATGATACTCAAAATGAGACTTGAATCATTAGTTCAATAGATCATAGGCGGGGAGGGTTGTAGGGGCAGGGAGGGAATGGGTGGTTTGATTTACTGCTACTGATTTACTGCTTTAAATTCAGTAAACTATTACGCTTTTACTGTGATATTTTATTCAAAGAACTTAATTTTTGTTATGTCAGGAATAAAAAAAATTTTATTTTTTATGTTATGTTTTGGTTAAAGCTTTGTTATGTTTACAATTATTCTGTTGGGGATCATGATATTTAGACGAGGTTATGATGAATTTTTGTTAAATATTACGAAGTTGGTGTAAAAAAATTTATTACGTTAGCATTATATTCGTTGTCAGTATGAAGATTAGACAGGGTTATGCTATTTTTTTTTATATTACGATGTTAATGCAAAATTAACATTGATATGCTTAGAGATCTGCTGAAAATTGTGAATAGGCTTACGCTTTGTTAGAAGTTGTTAGGTAGCTTTACTGTTTTGTTAAGATTGCGAAGTTTGGTTAATTTAGTAGTTTACTTCGTAACCGTCTATGTGTTCGTTTGTCGTTGTACATATAATTCTTAGTTCAGTTTATGTTAGTTTAGCATTATAATTCGTAAATAATGTTGTTACCGTTAGCAATATATTCGATGGTTAGTATATAAAGAACTTATTTTTGTGTTTACTGTTTACCCGAAATGATACTCGAAATGTGACATGAATCAATAAATCAATCAGATCAATAGATCAAAAGTCATGGAGGGAGGGGTTGGGAGGGGTTGATGGTGGTTTGATTTACTGAATTTACTGATTTACTGCTTTAAAATCAGTAAAAACTAATTACATTTACTATGATATTTTATTCAAAGAACTTATTTTTTAAGTTATGTTTGGATAAAACTTTGTTGTGTTTAAACAGTTATTCGTTGGTCTGTATGATATTAAGACAAGGTTTGATAATATTTTGTTAAATATTACTGTGGCAATGTAAAATTAACGTTAATATGTTCAGAGATATGCTTGGAAAAGTATGAATAGGTTACAGTTTTATGGCCAATGTTAGTTACTTTACTGGTGTGGTTTAGTGTGGAACTTTGTTAATGTTAACAGTTTATCATCGTGCGAAAGGTGTGTTAGGTTTTGTCATTGTACATTTATATTTTAGTTTGGTATTGCTAATGTTAGCTATATTAATTGCGAAAATCATGTTACTTAGCGTATATTCGTTGGTTAAGTATCTAAAGGAACTTAATTTTTGTTATAATTTTTTATCCGAAATGATCAACGCCGAAATTGACCTGAATAATTAGATCAATAGAATCAAAAAGGTCATGGCACGGGTGAGTAGGGAGTGGGGCGGGTAGGGGACGGGGGTTTGATTTTACTGAATTTTACTGAAACAATTAACTTTACTTATGGATATTTTATTCAAAAACATTATTTTTAATGTATTTTGATAAAACTTTGTTTATTTTATGTGTTATGTTTGATAAAACTTTGTTATATTTGCAATTATTTGTTGGGGATTATGATATTAAGGTAAGGTAGGTTATACTAAATTTTTGTTAAATATTACTGTGGATAATGTAAAAACTTTGTTAGTTAAGCATATATTCGTTGGTTCCTCGTAATGATAATTCGGACAAGGTTATGATACAATTTTTGCTAAATGTTACTGCGTCAGTGGGTAAGATTAACGTTAATATGTTAGAGATATGCTTGAAAAAAGTATGAATAAGTTACGTTTTGCAATGCAATGTTAGTTACTTTTACAGGTGGTTAAGTGTGGAACTTGGTTAATGTTAAAAAATTATTCGTTTGTAAATTGTGTTAGGTTTTTTGTCGTTGTTACATTATTTTCTTAGTCAATATGATGCTATGTTAGCTTTATTGATGTGGAAACCTTTTTACGTTAGAGTATATTCTTTTGATCAGTATGATAATTAACCAATTTGTGATTAAATTTGTTAAATATTACCATGTTATATAAATTAACATAGTTATGTTAGAGATATATGCTTGACAAAGTGTGAATAGGTTACATCTTTGTATGCTAGTTAGTTACTTTAACTGTTTGTTAAGTGTGGAACTTTGTTTACGTTAACAGGTTAATTCATGTTTAAGGTGTGGTCAAGGTCTGGTCGTGGTGCGATATATTCATAGTTCATGATGATGCCAAGTAAGCTTTTATTAATGTGAACTTTGTTACGTTAGCATATATCGTTGATCAGTATGATAATTAACATGGTTATGATATTTTTGTTAAATATTACCTGTTAATGTAAAATTAACATTGTTATGTTAGAGATCTGCTTGAAAAAAGTGCACAGGTTACGTTTTTTGTATGCTATGTTAGTTACTTTACTATTGTTAAGTGTGGGACTTTGTTAATTTTAAAACGTTTATTCGTGTTTAAGGGGTTTTGTTGTTGTACTTTATTCTTAGACCTGATGATGTTATGTTAGCTTATTAATGTGAAACTTTGTTATGTTAGCATAAATTCGTTGATCAGTGTTTAAAGAATTTGTTTTTTATGTTATGTTTATCCAAAATGGATACTCGAAATGTGTTTAAGAATCACAAAAACAAAAGATTCGATAGATCATGGGAGGGGTGGGAGGGTGGGATGGTATGGAGGGTAGGGTTGATGGTTTGACATTTACTGATTTACGATTTTAGGGTATGGTAAAACATTACAATTTTAACTAAAATATGAACTTGAATCAATAGATTCAATAGATAATAGATCACGGGATTGGACAAGGGGTGGTTGGATGGGTGGTTTGATTTCTAATTTACTAATTTAGTGTATGTAAAACATGACAATTTTAGTAAAAAATATGACTTGAATCAATAGATCAATAGATCAATAGATCAATAGATCAATAGATCACGGATGGACAGGAGGGTTGTTGGATGGTGGTTTGATTTACTGATTTACTGATTTAGGGTATGTAAAACATGACAATTTTAGTAAAAAATATGACTTGAATCAATAGATCAATAGATCAATAGATCAATAGATCAATAGATCACGAGATTTGTGGGGAGGGCTGTTTGATTTACTGATTTACTGATTTAGGGTATGTAAAACATGACAATTTTTGTAAAAAATATGACTTGAATCAATAGATCAATAGATCAATAGATCACGAAAGGGGTGGGGAGGGCAGTTTGATTTACTGATTTACTGCTTTAGGGTATGTAAAAAACGTAAATTTGTAAGTTATAAACATAAAGAATAAGAAATTTTATTTATTTATTTATTTATTTATTTATTTATTTATTTATTTTATTTTTTTCTTGATGGTTCTGAAACCATTATTTTTGAAATCTACGGGTTCGATAACCTATATAAACACACCAATATTGTTGCTATACGAATGTTTATTAACTCAGTACCGCACCGGTTCCAGCACCGGTGCCGGAGCCAACTCCTCCAAATCCGATACCAACCCTTTCTAGAAATTCAACTTTGAATCCTCTCGCCAAATTTCAGCCTTCTACAAACACTTCGATTTTTAAGGGGGTGCCCCCCTTATGGGGTGCGTATCTTTGTGTTGTGTTATATGTAACAATCGTCATACGACTGAGGTGTACGTCATATCTAACCCTCCCTCTCATGATACTGAAAAGAAAATTTTAGCCCGATACGATAACTCTAACCACTGTAGATATATATCGGACCCATAGGCTGAGCCGGAGCCGAAGCCTAAAAATCGATTCCCGTTAGGAATCGATTTTCGATTCATAAACGATTCCCTTCGAGAATCGATTATTCATATCGGCACGGAGTCGGAGTCGGAGCCGGAGCCGGAGCCGGAGCCGGAGTCGGAGTCCGTGAAAAAACGATTCCTCACAGGAATCGTTTTTCGACTCAGAATAATAATAAATAATAATAATAAATAATAATAATAATAATAATAATAATAATTAATGATAATAATAATAATAATAATAATAATAATAATAATAATAATAATAATAATAATAATAATAATAATAATAATAATAATAATAATAATAATAATAATAATAATAATAATAATAATAATAATAATAATAATAATAATAAAAATAAAATAATAATAAAAAATATCTTAATCTCTTCTAATAAGAAACTAATAATAATTACATATAAAAATGATAATAAATAATAAATAATATTAAAACCTGATGATAAAAATTTAATCACAAACAAAAATAGTTATCAGATTAATAATTAATGAATAATCTAATAATATAAATAATAATATAATAATAATAATAATAATAATAATAATATAATAATAATAATATAAATAATAATAATAATAATAATAAAAGTACAGACAGACGGGCAGACTGTCTGCCATGTGTTCGGTTGGCTCGATCCCCCCGTTAGGCTTAACTCGAGCTCGGAAATGGAACGTCAAAAGGGCGTAGCGACATATTTTGCGTTCGCTCTCGGGGGGAGGTACCCCCCTATATACATCCTAGAGCACCTTGAAAGCCGCCAGTAATGTTAGCTTTATACACCTCAATACCCTAGTATGAGTCCCTTAAGTTTTCAAAGCTATTAGCTCTATATAGTTTTCGAGAATCGCTGCCCGATGTCGAATCTGTGCCATATAACTACTTTCCATCAATATATAATATATTATATATATATATTATATATATGATATATATATATATATAATAAATAATTATTATATTTAATAATATATATATTTATAGTATTATTATATATTATATATAGTATATATAATATATATATATATATGAACCATTCCACGCGATGAGGCCCCACGTGGCGCTCCTCCCACATATGATATTTGTTTGTTTTTGCCATTGAATTTGCCAGAAGTAACGCTGTAACCAAAATAGTTAAAGTCGCGTATATTCGAGGTCTTGGATGGATTGGGAATGACGCTCTCCGACTCAAAGAAGGAAGCTTGCCTTCGACTCCTCCCTCCGGGAGAAACTTCAAACTGGCGGGTCCATTTTGCCACTGAACCTTTGTAGATAGGTGCAAATGCGGTATTAATTGCTGAGTAAATTTATCTGTAACTTTAAATGCTCACAAATGTATAATTGAAAAACTCATAATAATAAAAAATAAAAAAAATCAAAAATAAATAATAATAAATAATAATAATAATAATAATAATAATAATAATAATAATAATAATAATAATAATAATAATAATAATAATAATAATAATAATAATAATAATAATAATAAATCATCCTCATCATCATCATTATTATAGTAGTAGTGGTGGTAGTGGTGTTATTATTAATTTCGTGCGTACAGATACTACTGTCACTACTGTTATGATTGATAGCATCATTATTATACGATTATCATTTTCTAGC
>JABUQX010104008.1:0-10891 GCA_015478945.1 Trachelipus rathkii
AGTACTATGAGTTGCGCTCAGGGCCACTATTATATTGTAGCTTTGGAAAGTTTGGGTGTTATCCGCTAATAAAGTGTCTGTTGGTAAATAATGTTACAGTTGCTTTATTAATAAACAGCCTGTGTTTATTAATTTACCTGAATGGAGTAATGATCCTGTATAGATCATTTTTTTAAAGAATTTTTTTATTCTTTTTAATACACTTACCAGTGTCTCAAAACTTTGTCCATTATCTACAATATTCACATTTGTTTTTTCGAGCAGTCAAGCAGATGATATTAAGAAATCTTTATATCGCATCCATCTCTTCATCTATTTATTCTTATCCAGGACTTATATAGACTATAATATATAGAGTATAGTAGATATACAAAGAATGTAATATATATATATATATATATATATATAATATAATATATATAATACATAATATAATATATACATATACAAACAGTAGTATAGTAGATAGTATATATATATATAGTATATAATATATTAATATATAGTATTAATATATATTATTTTTATTTTACAGATTTTATCTAAAAATATAAAAAATCTAATTCAATTTCATTTCAGGGATACTTTAAGGATCAAAGTAAGCACATAATAGTTAAGCTGAGGTCTTGGTGCGCTATTGGGAATAACAGTACTATCAAGAGGAAACCAAAGAAAGGTTCAAAAACATTATAGCACAAAGCCTTTTACTGGATTACTCTGAAAAGAAACATAAAAAAACATAATTGAAGATAAAAGAAATATCTGAATCTTCAAGAGGAAAAAGTGGCCGAAAAAAAAAGAAAACATTGATATCACATAACAGACACAGCAGATGATGATCCAGTCCATTCCATATCAATCAACTTCACCTCTAGTAAAAAAGATTCTTCAGCCTTACACTGTTTAAAAATAACTTGAGAGAAAAACAAAGATTTGGGACATAATGATAGAAAAGCAAAGAGAAATTCATTTCAAATTGGGAAAATGATTGCTGTGAACAATCTGTCATTTTCTTTTGTAGAAGACATTGGATTTAAGATTAATAATCACGTATGTCCACAATATAATATTCATTCAAGGAGGTACGGTACTTTTCAAAAGAGATTATCCCACACAATATATGAAAAGGGAGAATAAGGGATTAACAATTCAGCTGCAAGAAATTCAATCAATTCATAAACATCAGGAAGTTTGTGGAGATGCCCATATAAAAATAAAAGCTTATAAGGTATCGTCAGGCATTGGATTGATAAAGATTATCAAAGGAAGAGTGGAACAGTACAAATCAGTAGTTTTAGTGAGTTCTCATTCAGAGGAGAAAATATATGTTTCTAAAAAGTGAGGAAGTATTAAGAGCTGGGATCTTGAAAAAAGAAAATATCAGTTGTCCTAACAGACATGCACCAAACATAACAAAAGGTCTATATGAGAGCGACATTGTTAAAATAAGTGATATTGTGATATTTGAAGATGCCAATTACAGATATTATTTCAAAAATCAATTAAGATAATTACTTTTATGTAGGAAAACTGTAGGTCATTTTAGTAGATCAGATCACATTGCTACAATTAAGTTAATGAAATTCAAAAATTCCAAAATTTTAAGTTCTATTAACAATTTATTTTGATTCATTCCTATTAATAATAATACATGATGGTATATTTTCTCAAAAAACATTGTTAAAATAAGTGATTATTGTGATACTTGAAGATGCCAATTCATGATAGTTTGGATCACTAAACGCTGGCAAACTAAGTTAACGAAAATTCAAAAATCTCAAAATTGTTATATACTAATGCACCCAAGATGGTGGGAAACAAGATGGAATTCATCATATTAATGCTGCAAAGGATCATAGATCACGCAGCGCTGTGTAACATGAAATATACTCGGAATCGGGATGAGCAACTTTGCACTAAGTTTGTCGTAGCAAACTTGAAAGCTAATGGAGAATTATTTTAAAAAAATGTTTTAAGAATTAACTAAAAAGAGCGAGTGATGATGAATTTATTTATCTTTTGTAATACCTGCAGTTAATGCATTGCAAAAATATTCAGCAAAAAACTTGGAAGGAGGTAGCGGTGTAAAAAACTATAAAGATGAACTTTTAATTCTGTTACTGAACGTTTTGGTACCATTAAAAAGAAGAAACTTTATGTGACTTGCAACAGTTATAAATTCCCCACAATGCAAAATTAGCTCCCTTTATATTATTCATCAGGAATAAAATAAAATTTATGCTTCAAAGAAGAAGTAAAACTTTTGATAAAAAAGCTAAAGAAAATATTACATTAAGTTCAGATGCTGATGAACAAAATGATGATCAAAATGATCAGTCGCATACAGATTCACAACAACAATCTAAAAATGAAAATATAAGTTTTAAATGTTTAGTCTTGTTAAAAATTTAAAAGCTCTTTAATAATTTAAAGATTAAGGATATATATCATAATTTTTTAGTCTTTTGGTTAGATATGGCATATAGTTTAAAAGTTCACTTATCAATATCATATACCTATTTCTGTATTGCATTTTTAAAGCTAGATTTATCCAAAAGTCGGGCGTTTTTTTTGGTCAGGGGTAGTCATTTTGCGATACAAACCCCCCCCTTTTTTAAGGTTTTGTTTAATCAAAATAATTAGTCAATTAGTAAATGGTGTCATATAGCCTATTCATATTAATTTATATATTATATATAGTTTTTATAATTTTAGTTATTAGTTTGACTTAATATTATCACTACAACAAAAAAATATTAGAATATTTTTTTTACAGTTTTGTATATTTCATTTCTAAAATAAACTTATTTCATTAAATGTCTCATTATTTACTTTCAATGAATTATATTTTTGTTTTCAAAACTACCTTTTTAAAATAATAGGTCTCCGCCGGAGAAGCCGGAGACTAGTCGTCTCCGGCCAGAGCAGAGGATCTTTAAAAAGGCCGGAACTCGGCCTAGCCGGAGCGGAGCCGGAGACCGGTGCATGCCTAATATATATATATATATATATATATATAATATATATATATATACTATATATATATATATATATATATATATATATATATATATATATATATATAATATATATATATATATATATATATATCTTACCTTCTCAATCCCTGACCACCCCATCATGGGAGAGGCCATACTGTGTCCAGGTACCCCACTGACGCCACTGGTCTCCTTCATAGATCCTCCAGTCTGGATGATATGTCCCTTGTTGTTCTGTGTCGAGAGTTAGTTAAGCTTAAGCGGGAGAGAAAAAAGTGGCACGTGTCCTCTGGAACCTGGCTACAGTTTTGACAGAGGTTTGTAGTGGTTTGGTTAAGGATGAATCTGTGTTTGTAGTATTGTAAGTTAGGGTGGTGACCGCATCTTAGCTTTGCAAAGAATGGTGGAATGTTGTTCAGAATTTGTTTGTGATATAGAGCTGAGGAAGAAGGAGGTTATTTAAGCCTGTGGTGGGTGGGGTTAGAGAGTGCAATGTGGCATGGGTGTTTGGGTTTTGGAAAAGATTTGTGTCCCTATCATTTCCAGGTGTGTCTCTGTGGGTAGAATTTTGGTTTCTTTGTGTAGGTGTTGTGGTGTTGATGATTTACATCCTGTTATGATTCTTAGAGCTTTGTTTTGTGTCACTTGGAGTTTCTTTGTTATTTAGTCCAGTACATGCCGTTGCCAAGTTGAGAAGCGCTTAGTTTAGCAGTCGGCGAATGTATTGTTTGTTTATGGTGGCGGATTTTGTTTATTGATTTGTGGAAGTCATGTGCAGTTGCATGATTTCTTCCAATATGTTCATTTTTGTTGCCCGGATGAAATTATTTGTTGTGTGTTTTTTTGAAGGTGAGATGCGTGGCCAAGTGTTACTCCGAGGATTTTGGGAGTTTTGTTAAAGGGTATAGCAATGTTGTTTAGGTAGACTTGCGAGGGTATGTTCCAAAGTTGGGGCGGTTGGTGGTGATTAATGTAATTGAAGATTTGTTGGTGCCAGCGGAAATTTGTTTTCTGTTACATGCTTGAAGTTGGATGATGTGCTTGTTTATGTTCAGCGTTTGTGGTCTGTGTTTAGGTTCTGCGTGTGTAGTGGCTATGTGATGTCGATCTGCGGTAGGTTGTTCATGATTGTTGTGTTCTGTTTGTGGTTGTGGGAGGTCGCCTGTCATAAATAGGTTGATAGCGTGGAGGAAAGCATTGCTCCTTGGGTTCTACTTCCGCTGCTTGACGTTTACTGTATCTGCGATTTTGTGTTGTTTGTTTGTATTTGTGGCTGTTCGTCTCGATAGGAAATTAGAAGAAATCCACAGTTAAAGCTTTTCCATAGTTGTTTTGAGATGTGTCTGGAGCAGTTGCAGTGATTTTTAAGGTCTTTTGTTATTTTGTTTTCTAGGGATTCACTTGTGGTTATTTCTATTGTTGGGTCGTGGTTTGAGTTTTATTTTCTTGAGGGCTTTTGAATGATTTTCTGTTTTGAGGGCTGTGTGGGTTTTTGGACTGCTTTGCGAAGCTGAAGTTGCCGAGAATGTTTGCCGGTAGTTGTTTGTTGGAATTAGGGGTGGTGTGTTGTGGGGTTTTGCATGGATTCGTTGAGTGTTGTTTGTTGGTTGGTTGACTTGTTTATTGTATTTATTGCTTTTCCACATACTTGGTGTTATCATGTGGTTGGATGTTTCTTGGTGAGGAAGATTGAAGTTGTTTTAAGAGTCTGTGCTTTTGTTAAGTTTATGATTTGGGTGTTTAGGGTGTTAATCTGTGTTGTCGTTTGGAGTGATATGTGTGTTATTTCTCTGAGTGGGTAGTTTGGTTTGTTGACATTTTCGTAGTTTTGTGATGCGATGGGTAAGTGGTCGGAGAGTATTAGAATCGATGCATATTCCATACATTGTGTATAAATTTTGGTTAACATAGTGTTATGTTTGGTGATGTGCATGTTTGGTTGGTTTGAGGTGGGCTTCTTGTGTGGCTGTTTGTGTTGTTTAAGATGTTGAGATTTTCAAGGTTCGGCCATGACTTGGCGTTCCTCTTTTTGCGTTATGCTTCTAATATCTTGGCCGTTGTACCATTGTAGGGTGAGTGAATCGTTGAAGTTTGTCCTCCCATATGCAAGTTTAGGAGTGGAAGATTTCGGAGAAGGTTATGCCGTTTGGTAATATTCTTGGGGCATTGGTGGTTAGGTTGGTGGGGAATGTAGAGGTTTATTTGAGTGTGCGGTTTTTTTGTTTATCATTATTGTGAAGGACTGTATTTTTGTAGTTGTCATTTAATGCCATTGTAGTTTGTAAGGTGAGTGGTTGTGTATGATTGTGAGTTGTGTATAAGGGTTAGTAGAGTGTGGTTTGGAATATAGAAAAATACCTAAATAAAAGTTGCGTAACTTGTTAAATTCTATATACGTTAATTTCATTTAAAAACCTGGAATGAATATAAAAAATATTACAGCAAACTGTAACTTTTGACCCCAAAAAATCTACTGTCTGCCAGGAAAGTTGCAAATAAATCAGAAATTTTTTATTTATTTTGTATATTGTTTGAAGAAATATAACCCTTACACATTTATGAAAGTTTTGTAGCTCGCCCAATTTTATCTACACTGATTTTTACAAAATTGAAACTTAAATTACATAAAAAAAAAAAAAAAATTAGAACATTCAATTTACAAAATTTTTTTTTTTTTTTTCAGTTTAACAAATAGATTTGTAAAAGTTGCTTAATAATAAAACAAAATATTCTTAATCATAACTAATTTTTAAGTATAGTAATTTATTCCTTTTTAAAATATTGGAGAGTGAATATTAATATGACTAAATTTATTAAATTATCAAATGATTAAAAAGTTTTGCAGCACGAAAATATAAGTATACCAGCTTTTTTTCAGGCGAAAGTATTTTGTTTGAGGCTGTAGATGTTGCCATCTTGGTTGCATACTCTAATTGAAGACCCTATATGAAGAGAGAGAGAACCATAAGCATTTTCTTTCAAGGTTTGAAAGATGCAGTGTTTCTTAAGGTTCTTTAGTTTAAAATACTTAGCGGATATACTTGTAAAGTTTAAATTCATTTATAGTGAAAAGTATGTTATTATATAAATGTATAAAAGATAATTTGAAATTGATAATAGACAAGAAAACTGCTCGAAATAGCCTGATATCCGGCCTCTTGCAGGAACAAAACTTATGCCAGATTATCTGACCTCCGAACAAAGTTATGGCAAAAGTTACAACACTAACATATTGTATTAATTACCACTGAACCTCTATATTCCTTTAATGGGGGTTCTTTCCTTCACTTACTAAGTACTACGGTTGTGGGAAAAGTAGGTTCTTATGTTTTCATAATAATTTAAAAAATAGTATTTTCAGTTTTTAGTAGTCGAAATTGAAAACATGTAAATTAAAGTTCAATAGCAGTAATTTTTCTCTAGTTTCTGGAGTAGTCAGTTTCGATATGGAGTGAAGATGTTCCCTCCAATGCTAAAAAATATTTTGCTCTCTATTGATGAAGGTGGAGAGGAAAGCATCTTATTTGCAATTTTCGCAAGTTAAGGAAACATACTTGTTTGTTTTCCACCAAAGGATTGGGCACAACTCCCTTGATGTTAGTTCTAACGAAGAATATTTCTCCAGTTCTATCTTCAGCGTAAATGAAGACGAAGATGATTGTCAATGAAGTTTGCCTTTCTTCTTTGAAGTTGATTGATTTTCAACATTTGACTCTGCTGATGATAATAAGATCATTCAAGTAAGATTCAAAATCAAAAATATCCTGAAGACTGGCTTCAGCCTCTCTTGCATTTTCAGTTTCTGGTTCTATGCCGGTGGAGCTGGAATTCTCCTTATAGTTCTGTCGATCCTTATACACTTTTTTATAGGTGCGGGCCAAAAAGTTATGAATTGAATTGAGATGGGTTTTTGACCCTCTTCTGAATTCCTAAAAAGCGTATTTTTGTATTTCGGATCCAAAAAGGTTGCTGCTATTAAATTTTCATTTTCTTCATACCTAGCAAATCTACTATGCAATGATATTGAAATTGCACTGATTGTGCTTCCTAACCCAGAGAATCTGAGCTTGCTTTGGTTATGGTATGTTTCAAAACTTTCACTTGCGTGATAATTTCTGATGCATTAGCAGTCCTTGCATTCAGTCTGAAAAGCAAATTGAATAGCATTTGAACCTAAATGTTACTTAAATATTAAATTTTAATATTATATATTAAGAAATAATTTAATAAGTAGGTATCAAAGTAAAATTAATAAAATGTTATATTGTAATTCAATATTTCGAAGACATTGAAATATAAATATAAATTTTATATTTCTCCAAAGTATTGGCTATTATATTACCTTTCAGTAGCCTGATGAAAAATTTTGAGCAGTTATGAGCATTTGCCAATTAATCCCCATTTGCTGTCTTCAAATACTCGTGTTTATTCTGGTGTAAAATTATTAGGATCTTACTGTAAAGATTCAAGATATTCTTCTCAATCATCTTCCATGGGAGGTGGTATGGGAGCAGGCAGATCGTCTCAATTTGTACTTTAATAAACGATGCTGTTTTTGGAGCTCTTCAAGTTTGACATACGCTAAGGGTGATTTATTGTAAAGTCCTGTTATGCGACGGCAATTAGCAATTATATCTTTCATAATTCTCTGTTCAAAAATTGCATCACGAATAACCAATTGGTTGGTGTGAAGAAAACAGCTAAGACTGTTAAAGCCAGTATCTGTGACTCCTTTGACGGTTTGACCTATGTTTGCAGCATTGTGTCATGAACAATCATGTGAACTTTGTAAGGTGTGATTTTATAGTCATTCACTACTTCTAGTTAAATTATTTAACATTTTATTGGGGGGGTTTCAGTCTGTTATGTTTAAATCAGGCTAAAATAGCTGTTATATTTTAACACCAAAGAACTGAAACAAAATTATTTTTTTTTTTTTTCACTTATTTAAATATTTAGTAAAGATCATGATATCTAGTTGCATAAAAATTTCAGAAAGTGGCATATTTGAAGTTTGAACTATTACAGGAAATTGTTAATGGCTAAATGACTGTAACTCTATACAATTGAATAGAATCAATACTCAATAGATGTAATAATAAATAAAAATGCTAAGTAAATTTATAAAATAAAATTTAAAAACCTATCAAGATAAGTTTAATAAGCAATAACATAAGAATAAAGGGTTTCAACATAAGTAGTAGCTTGTTACTTATTATCTGATGGACGATGCATCAGCATTATTTGTCCAAATACATCCTTGTGAAGCTTATATTGGTCGAAACTTCTTTACTCACCATTAATTCTCTTTATGATGTTGGTCAAAACTTTGGAATGCATTTCAGGAATAATATTAATAGAGAAATACTTTCTGGAGGGCAGTTTATAATTAGTTTTGAGGAGTTTTATGAGTCTAGTGAAACCAATATCTTCAACAATCGAAAACTGCTGTGAATCAGTCCCTATCATTTCACCAATAGAAATGGGATTTTTTGGGGCTTGAGGACCGTTTATATCTAAAATCTTTTTAAGTTCGTATGTTTCTTCTAAAGTTCTTTGAGAATGTGAACTGCCTGAAATTGATGCTTCACAATCAACTTTTGTCTTTTTTGGGGGGGCTGTAACGTAATAATTCATAGTGCGCTTCTGTTCTGCTTGAGCTCTCTCTTCTGCAATTAATCGTTATTTCTTGCTTCTACACTGCATTTGAAATTGTTAGTCTTGGGATGTTTTTTTTTTTCAATATTGTTAACAGTATGTTTGTTCAGTTTTTGCCACCGTTCGGGTGATTAAAGTTAATTGCATAGGTACAATGTCAACTTGTTTTATCATTGTTAAATTTAAAAGATTGCCAAAGTGGACGCTATGGCTGTCCTTTGTGGGACAATTATAATTAACCTCAACAGAACGCATAAATGAATAATTCTAATTTATAAATACTAAAAATTTAAATTTATAAGATACTAAAAATTTACCTGAAAATAAATAAAAGTGTAAAATAAAAATTAAAGAAATTGAATTACATGCAAGTATATTTCAATAAATTATTATTTTTTTTTTTTTGAAGAATCGGTAAGAATCGGCATTTATGTTGATTCCAGTTCCGGTACACCCCTAAAATATATATATATATATGTATATATATATATATATGTATAATATATATATATATATATAATTATATAGTATTATGGTATATATATATTTATATTATATATTATATATATATATATATATAAATATTATAATATTATATACTAATAATATATATATTTATCTGTTTCCTCCCACAGGCATGAAGTTCCTTGAATTTTTCCTACTCGGAGCCTCACCATTGTTTGGAAGCTGTGGACCGTTGGAGTTGTTGTATTTATATAAGTGGCATCTGTTAATTAAGGCCTTGGTTCTTACAACAGCCATTGTGGTGTCTCTTACGCTCTATACACTTCAGTCAAAGAGAGACTTTTCAAAGCTTGGAACAGGGTACATTATATATATATATATATATATATAATATATATATATATATAATATATATATATACTAATACGTATAATTATATATATATAATATAGTATTATATAATACATTCTATATATATATTATATATTATACTTAGTATATATATATATATAGTTATATATATATATATACTATATATATACTAGTATATACTATATATATAGTACTATATATATATATACTATATCATATATATATATATAACTAATATATATAATAAATATAGCCCGGTATATATATATAATAATATAATAAATATAGTATATATATATATAGTATATATATAAAATATATATATATATAATAATTATATATATATATATATAATATTATATATATAATATATATAATATATATATTATATATATATACTATATTATTATATATATATATATATATACTAATTATAATATATTATGCACTCTATTATGCGCTTTTCCTCTCGCCTCTGCCAAACACATTCCTCTACTTCAGGCATTCCTTTACTGACTCAATCCACGTTTTCTTCGGTCTCCAGCCGATCGATTCCCAGCACACTCACCACAATACATTCGCTTAACCAACCAACTATCGTCCATCCTATCCATATGACCAAACCATCTCGATGTACTCTGGTTTATTTCCTAATTTGCACATTTCTTCACACCACACAACTCCCAAATCCGTTCATTCCTCATTTTATCAATTCTTCTTACACCTAACACGCCCCTAAGATTGTCCATTCTGAACACATTGTACCTAAGATCATACCTCTTATTCCAGACCATAGTTTGACTACTATACATTAACACGGGTAACAACATTCCCTCATGCAAAACCCTAGCTCACACAAGACTTAATCTCTTTAGATCCACCAAGGATTTAATTGCACCAGCCACCTTCCTAACATTCACAACTTTACTACACTCTGCATCATCTGTTCCCATTTCATCCAACATATATATATCCTAAATATTTAAACTCAGAGACTTGTTCCAGTTGATCAACATCTAACATAACTTCACACCGTGGACTCCCCTCACTCACCACCATAACCTTACTCTTATCTACATTACTTCCAAACTTCTCTTTTTGCATACCGAGGCAAACCCTCACCATCTCTCAAACTCTCTTCAGATTCGCCACACAAAACCAAATCATCCGCTTATAATAAGTAGGTCACCCTCCACTCTCTTTCCATTCTCTATCGTTCTAACACCTTTCCTGTCACCCCTACTTCTAATTCTTTCATAACCCCATACATTTACAAATTGAATAACCAAGGAGACATATAACATCCCTACCCCACTCCGCTATTAATATTAAACCATCACTTTCAACTCCATTTTTTCTTACAAACGCTTCACTATCTGCATACATACTTTTGATTC
>JABUQX010104009.1:2500-24164 GCA_015478945.1 Trachelipus rathkii
ACTTAAAACGTAATATACATCCGCCCAGTGAATCCCTCCAAAGTTTGCAATAAATTCTATTTTAAATAAGGAATTAAAAGCAAAAAGCTTCAGTGGAATATTACACTTGTTGAAAGCTTAAGGAAATCATAGAAAAAAGACCTATCTAGAGTTTGCTATGTGATAAATCCTTGCTGGTAGCTACTTTCTCTTAGATTAGGGCGATTCAAGCTATTTTTACAACATGATCCAGATGAATCAGTAAAAATATGGTCGTTGAGGCATGGAAAGAAAATGCATGAAAATTTAGCTCCTGACCCTTCTGCTGACGATGATTCACGTAGTGGGGAAAGCGAAGCTGAAGGTTCCATTTTCACTTCTTTAATGGATTGTTTAAAGAAATGTGGCATCAAAATCGTCATACAGAAAGAAAGTGAGAGTCGAAAAAAATAAGTCCCATTCTTCTGACGATGTGCTTATTGAACATAAAAGTAAAAGGCTACATACGGAAATAATCAAGAAATAAACAAATCTATATTAGTTTGCCTACTTTGACCAGTGAAGACAATGATATTCCCTTCAGTTGGTGGAAAAACACTGAAATAGTTTTATGGATTTGAAAAAACTAGCAATAAATACCTTTCAGCTCCACCGTCATGGTTCAATTGAAAGAGATATTTAGATACAGGAGGAAATATTTATGAAGCCACAAGAAACTAGTTATCCCGCTGAAAATGGATAACTGGCTAAATCTGTCATTTAAGCTTAAACTTATTACAAGTGAAATTTTATTTTATTTTCTTCACTAAACGAATCGCTTAAATTCATTTAATTAAATTTTTAATATGTGCAATGGTTTGCTATAGGTAAAAAATAGTTATTTACTTTTTGTTTATTATCCTTTGTATATAACACTGGTAAATATGAAATTTCTTGGACGGGTTTCGCAATTGAAATTATTGATGTGCTGTTCCAAAAATGTAATCGGTTTTTTCATATCACATCGCATTTGTGAGATATTGTGTGTAACACAGATTGTAATAATTTGTGAATTTTCACCTTTTCAAGAGGGTCTATCACAATTATTGGATATATATATATACATATATATATATATATATATAATATATATTATATATATAATATATATATAATATATATATATATATATAAGTATAATTATAAACGTTTAATAAAAACAAAAATTTATATTTGGATATAAGATGGAATAGATGAAACTCAATGATATGAGCCAAAGGTTTGATCATTATATGTTTAAACATATAATACAACTATGAAAAAAGAGTAATATGGACAACAATGGATGTAATAGAAGGAATGGGTTAGTTAATGTAAACATACCTACGAGTAGTAACTTTCTCTTCGTAGAGACGATCTACTGTGCATAGCGTATCTGGAATATCCCCTCATCAAGCTCCAACAAATAGTCGAGAGACATCATATTGATATCCCTTGCCCTGGTAACCTTCATGAAACTTTAGATCTTGATGAGCGTTCACCCCTGCTCATTCATAAACATCCGCACTAGGTCATCCGGAAATTTCTTAGTGAAATTGTAAGTAGTGCAACTTTCATACTCATTCTACATCCAGAAATGAAAACTGTCTAGCAGTTCTGTTAAACAATGTTAGTGGTTCTCGGCTTTCCTGTTCCCGAGAAAATTCTGTGCTACATCTGAAAATGGCATTCCACGCTCCTTGCCTCTAACACAGTTATTGTTGTAGCAAAGGCAGCATTATCACGGAGATGTCCTATTGTGGGCCATCAATATCCCAGCTTTTTTTCTTCTCGTCACCCAGACCAGGAAACGTTGAGCATATATAACGGAAGCATTCAAGCATTCACCATCATGGTCCAGGCCTTCACAAATTGTTTCAATCAACCAAGTTTTATGTGTAGTGGAGGTTAGATGATGTTTTTCTCTCTGTACAAGTGGTTGCACGTACGATGTTCCTGTCACCCGGCGTCAAGGTTTCCCTCGTGCCATTCTCTTTTGGTCCAGTGATCTTTGCCGCCCGGCTGTCCCAATAGCACAGGAAGCAGGATATTTGGTGAAACCTGCTTGCTGACCGGAGCAAAATGTTTACCATTTTGAGGTCGATGCATATTTACCATCCATGTACCTGATATTGTAGCTCTTCCAAAACTGTCTTGATTTGCTACTCCTCTCATCATCCGTACCCGAGTACCCTAACTGGACGCGAAGCATAGACCTGTTGCCGTGGTTGTGTAACAACAACATTTAAACTGGCTCTTGGATGTCAAAAACAGTCGCCACTCACACTGCATCGTATGCGGGAGTCCCATAGCGAGTATAGGCTGCAACTTTGCTGCAAATAAACAAGGCTACCAATTGACTGAAGAGGCTCCGCACTCTGCTCCTCTGTTTCCATTAAAAATATTACTCTTTGTGGCATGGTCCATTAGTCATTTTTCATGCAACCTCGAAGCAACAGCTCAGGACAACTTCGCAAATACAACTCTCATACAAGATCGTTCAGTTCACCCTGGGCGAACAATGACGGACCATCCGACCTGTATTTCAGATGGATGAATAGACAGTCATACCAGGTCATTGCTCCATAACATGTAGACTACTCAGTTACCACTGCTTCCCGAATATCGACCAGTACAACTTGCTGTTTTTTTTCTACTAGTAGGAATGGAAGGTAACGTCATACAGCCTACGTAGTGCGCACAATGAATTTTGTCATTCCTAGGGAATAGCAAAAATAGGATCCATGATTGCACCACGAAAACGGGATGTGATATACGCAAATCCGAGAATATATATTTAATCAGCAACCTCCGAATTACTATATTATCTGCTACAAAGTCCACATCCCAGAACAAAATTCACCCTTTTGTGTTGACACAGTTGTAAGTTTCTTATTTTTCCCTAAATGGATGAACCGAACTTGAATATAACCTATTCGCTCCGAATAGCGAATGATTATTCGGCCGAACTATTCGGTCATCGCCGAAACTTTTAGCCGAATATTCGGTATTCGGTAATATTCGGCTTTTTCACTATTCGGCACATCCCTAATATATATGTATATATATATATATATTAGTATAAATATATATATATATACGATATATATTATACTGCTATATATTATTAATAGTATAATGTAGTATATTATGTACATATATAGCTATAGTAGTATCTATTTTATATGATCGATCTACCATATGTTGAGGGTCCATCGCTTGTCCCATGAAGCTTAGGGTGGTTTCTGACTGCGAACGAAGTTCTTACTAATGTAATATGGTACAGCGGGGCGGTAAGGCGGCTTTCTTTTCGACTTTTGTCATATTCTTCTACTGCTTTTCTTTTCCGATGCTTGTCACGCACCTTACTCCCATTCTTGGGAATAAAAAGGAAGATGAAGAAAGAAAGATAATATATTAAGTAGGTCCTACACTACTAAATACACCTATTTAGATAAAAAAAAAACTGTCCACTGCTCTGAAAAGGGAGCTGTTGGGGTAAACATTGGTTTCCTTCGAGCCCCCAGTAATTAATACAGACATAAAATTTTATTGCTTCCAATATTGAAAATAATTAATAATAATAATAATAATAATAATAAAAGAAAGGTGCATAATAGGAGTGAATGGTGGGGTTTTGTAAGGGGGTATGGTTGTGGCCCACCTATACAATTCATACATTTTCGCCTGAAGATGAAGGCAGCTTACTGCGATCACGACCTTCTCCGAAGCACACAATAGCATTCCTGGCAAAAAATAAGTGGTAACTGGCAGCCAAACCAACTACCACCGTATCTTTGTCGCCTTCTACAACACACAGGACATACAATGTGGGTATTTTTTTCTCCACACACATAGGGATATAAGGGATACGTATGTCTGCCCGATGTTGTCTAGAAGAGTGGTGTGGATGTATGTATTATATATATGCGGATAAAGGTGGTGCCTGTAAGATGTTGTCTAGAGTATGAGTGTCTAAAGAATATGCATTGCTAAAAGAGAAAAGGCAAACCATATAAAAAACTGGGAGGTAATTTCATCGCTTGAGTATGCGTATACCTCCATATGGGTAGTAAAATAACCAATTTCACTTCTTAAGATAAGAGTCCTTAAACCTCTATCAACCCTATTGGAGAGATTAATACATAACCTCTCGAATGGATTTAGAAAGTGAATAATAACCTTTACGTCTTTCACAAAATATTGAGAGCTAATAACTGATACTTTTTCATACCTGAATTTCTTTTGATCTTGAAACACGTGTGAAATGATGACTACTTGTCCTTCCTTCTCCAGGATTTTTGGAAAATTCAACATTAATTTTGGCTTGACATTTTACATCCATAATAGAAACATTTTATTTTTAGACAAAATGTCTTAGAAGAAAAAAAAATTTTATTTTGCCTTTGAGAAAAAAAAAATATATAAATCAGAATTTAATCTTTATTAGATGATACTAAATAAATTTTCTTTTATATACAAATACAAAATCTTACTTAATAAAATTTTTATTTCCCTTTTTCAATTATTCATTTTCCTTTCCAAGTTGCTTTCAATATATCTCTGTCACTATTTTGGTTTAATTTTAATGAATTTGAAGGTTAGCACCCATTAAAAATGAAATTACTCTTTCCCAAATTCTACAATGACTCAATGTCCAGATCCTAGATATAAATAATAGGGATGGGCCGGATAGTGAATTAGCAGGATAGCCGGATATCCGGCTGGAAGTTAAAACTGGATACCGGATATCTGGTCAGATATCCAGCAGTCCTGTTATTTTTTTATATATTTATATATATATATATATTATATATAATATATATAATAATATATATATATGAATATATATATATATATATATATATATATATAGTATATACTATATATACATTATAGTATATATATATATATGTGATCTCACGATTAGTTGACAGCGTGTATTATGTATGTTACAGCGGTGTATCACCAAACGGGATGTTTAAGTATGAGAATGTGTAAGAATATAAGTTCGACTATTTAATTCATTAAGGAGGCTGGGATATTGTTAGCGTTGGTGTCTGTGCATGTGCAATTATTAAACCGCGCGCAAACATGGCGAATGTCGAATGGATAGATATTTTTATGGCATTTGTAAAATGCACATAAAGAAATGAGGTGGGCTCTTCCTCCTGACATTTTGGATACATTGTTCGTTTCCACGTAATGTACCCATAACGCGTCAATGTTAGCCCCCCCCGGGCCGCCCGCCGAACAATAGTTTTAAAACTGATTGAATAAGGTTGAAGAAACAATGTATTCAAGACAGCTCATAATATCGATACATGCAATGTAAGACTAGTATCACAAATTTACACCTATGAATCTATCACAGCAGCAAGAAGGAAAGAACGTCCAGTCCGTTTCAACCTTGTACATACAGTATTTACAAATGTTGTTCGAAGACGCTTCCATCCACGGCGAATATCAACCTCAGCCCCTCTGGCGCAGGGTTTCAATTGCCATGCCAATCGACAGGATGCCGGGTTTTTCCCTTAAATGCGTTTGGTTATTTCGAACCAGCAAAAGATCATTCGCGAGGGTAAGGTGCATTAAAAACCGAGCATACATGGTACATGTTTGAGATACCCCAGAAAGTGTCCAGTGGTGCTAAGTCGCGGTTGAACACACAGGCCATGAAATAGACCAGATCTTCCCAGAAAGGTTCTTTCAAGGTAGTCATCACTATAGACTGCATTATGTGCTGGGCACTAACCCACATCATGTTGGTAAATATAATTTCTTCATGTGTGTTTTTAAAGTATTCACATCAGGAGGTCAACAAGACAAGTCTGCAGGTAAATGAGGTACGCTGTCGCTGTCAAATTTCCTCGAAGAAGTAAGGCCCGATATCCTACTATGGAGTATACCGACACCTAAATCGTTGACTGAGTATGATGACCTTGGTGATGCTAGTGAAGTTATTATGGGGGTTTGTTTTTCCCGCCCAATTTCTGAAGTTCCACCTGTTATACATACCTTTATTGGTAAAGCCAGATTAATTGGTCCATAAGATATTTTTCAATAAGTCTGGTCCGGTACACCCATTAGAAGGCAATCAATGACAGCCAGGGATCCCCAGCCGACCTTTTTAGTGTCCACGATGCAAACCATGGCACAATGTATGACCTATATGGATACATGTTGCATGCAACACGAATCCGTCGTATGTTTTCCTAGAGATTCCCAAGACGAACTCAGCCCTGCTCGTAATGAGTAATGTTGATTTCATGGGTGTACAGCAAACGTCCCAGTTCGACGTCGATGTGCGGACACGACCCCCCCGCGTAATGTGATGAGGGGGTTGAAACTTCGACCCTGTACCTTGAAACCATCTGTAAACTCTATGGAATGCCATTGGCCGGCGGTCGTCGATGTCGATAACGTTTTGCCCATATTCTGGCATCAGCTCTGCGACATATCTGTTTTTGCGTAATGTACAACCTCCAACATGTGCACGCTTTTCGGTCATGCGTATACTGTCACCGTGGCCAGTGTTTCTCAAATGTATGGCTCTGACTAAACAAACCACTCTGAAGTTATACGTTTCACTACACTTTATTGCACATAATTTGTAGGTTATGACATAACCTCCATATGATAAGCTGTTAGTTGGTTGTACACATTCACATGGCCGTATTTATTAGGTTACATAGTCAATGTCAATCTAAAAGGGTATGCATTAGGTATTTTAATTTAATTCCTTTGTTAGATGTATCGATATTTTTAAATACTATTGGATATACCTATTGAATTTAACCTAATTATTTCATATTGCACACAATTTTGGCTTTTGATTAGGCACATGAATGTCTACAGAGCTGTCGTCTATTGTTTATGGTAGATATTTGGCATGGAAATGAACAACTGTATCAAATGATGTTGAGAGAAGAGCCCCACTCTCATTTTTGTGTGTCATTTCACAGAAGCCATAGAAAATATATCATCCCATTCGACATTTGCATGATTGTGCGCGGTTTTCGTATTGCATGCACAGTCACCAATGTAACATATCCCATCCTTCTTAATGAATTTAAATAATTGAACTTAATTCTTACCACATTTCATACTTATAACATCCTTACGGTGATACACGTGCTGTACATTAACTTGTGAGGAACACCCTTATATATATATATTATATATAATATATATATTATATAATATATATATTATATATATATATATTATATATTATATTATATATATATACTATATATATATATATTATATATATATATATATTGAGTGTAGCCATCAGCAGTTTAAGTCCGCAATGCGGCATACCAAAATAAATTGAGGAATTGCGATTGCCGATAATTTTGAAAAATGTTGCGGAGATTGCAGTTAGCGGAGCAATTAGAGGACTACCAAACAAAATTGTGGAATTCAGTGGAATCCCAAAATTTATAGTCCACAATTTTTACACGTTGGACATCTTTGTACCTCTGGCTGCAACACCGAAAAATCGGTAATTATTTTTGCATTCAGTATTTTATTAAAGTTTTATATAAGTAATAATTAACAAAAACTGAAAGGCTAAAATGCATGAATAAAGTTTGAAACCAATTTTTATTTTCTTTTCTTTTCAATTATTTCAACTATCAATCTATTATAAATAATGTAAAGACAAAATGTAAAATTTTCAGATAAAAATATATTGTTACAGTAAACATAACATGATGAATCAAAATAATATAACATTTGGACCCAACATCGAAAGTCTAAACAAGTATATATATATTCTAATATATTTATATATAATATTATATATATATATAATATATATATATATATATATATATTTATATATATATATATATATATATATATATATATATATATACCGTATATAATTTTTCCAAATTTTTTTTAATATTTCCCCCGAGGGAGAACTTACTAGGGAAGTAATTATCCGGTTATCAGGTTGGATACCGTATAGTCAAAAACTTGGCCAGATAGGCCGGATACTGGATAGTTGCCGGATATCCGGTCCATCCCTAATAAATAAATACATAGAGTTGTTCCTCTCCTAGAATATGGGCTATGCCTATGAGGAACAAACCTTTAAAGAAAAAAAAATGCTCAAAATAAAAACAAAATTACATATGCATCATTTTCATGGGCTCCTTTGGGAAGATTTTATCACTGTTTAAATTTTTTTCTTATTTGCTCTCCCTATAGAGATAAGTAATTACAGCAAGTTTTAACACTCTATAGTCTATACCTCTTCATTTTCCTTTTATAGGCTTTCAAAGTTTTGAAATTTTGACAATCGGATGCCGCAAAAAGAGATTTGCTAACCTTTCGAAAATAATTTATAACTTCTTTATTTATTATCCAATTTTTGTGAAATTTTGTAGCTATATACTGTGATATATATAAGGATTCTACAAATAAATACAAAATGGCCTAAATTGAAACTACCAAGGCTGTAAAAAATATTTTATTTCCATCTTGTTGCTTTTTTGATAAAAAAATACATGGTGTAGAGTTACATTGAATATCACACAAAGGGAAAGGGATAACAAAAACTTTTTTTTTTCTTCAAAATAATCTCCAATACATGGACTATCATATCAAGAAATAAAATTGATGGGGTTTTCCTTCTTTGGTGGTTTTTATTTGATCCATGGGATTCTCTTTTTTTTATCTAGTATTATTATCATGAACTAGGATGGCTCCATTTTTTAAAAAATAGAATCTTTTAAAAAGGAAATGCAATATCATACAAACTATGCAATATATTTAAAGACAATATAAATTTAGCTAATACCGGTATAGACTTTATATAAAATGAATTTTGGTTATGATATGGCAAATATGTAGGTATTTATATAATGATGCTATATATATATATACTATACTATATATATATAATAATTAATTATATAATATATTTGTGATATTTAAATTTATAGTATATATGATATATATTATATAATATATATATATATATATATATATACAGTATATATATATATATACTGTAATATTGTAATTTTGTTCACCTAACTAACTTTTTTTTTACTACTTGAATTTTCAAAATATGTTAGCCTAAATATATATATCTCAAGATTTTAATACTTTACATAGCCTGAGATATGGTGGTCTGTCTGTTTTTTTTTTTTTTGCTTTTCTAACTCAATTTTTTAAAATGGGCGGTTTGGGTAACTTTGAACAGGTGTTCAAAGTTACCCCACCTGCCATATATTTGACATGTTATATTTATATTTATAGGTTTTCATATTATATTTATATTTATTTTGAGCATTAATATATGTAATTAATTATGTACAATGGAGAACAACTTTAACATTTAGGCACACTGTCAATTTTTTGGTTTACCTCTCTATAACTTTTTATATAAATTATTCAATCTCAAATTATTTTAAGTAATGTATGTCTAAAGTTGAGTAGTTTTACTACCTGAGTATGCGGTCTTCATTTTTTGTTTTTTTTTTGAACCTGGCGCGTTTGGTATGTCATGTTCCTTTTGTTGTTAAACCATCAAACGGGCGAAATAGTGGGATTGTGCAGGTTGGACAACTATTTTTGAATATACTTTTATGAACACTGTAAGATGTATGTGGAGGTATTCGGCTTATGAATCCTCACAATCCATATTTCCCCAGCTGAGTTTTTAGAGGGAATTGAAGAAACTATACATCAAAAAGTTTAGGTTACCTTTGATGAAATATTTCTATAATAAAACCTAAGTAAAAAACAATAAAACAATAATAATATATTTACTTTTTATCAAATTCCATTATTTTTGAAACACTTTTAGTGTTTAATGTTACCCAACATGTTGTTTTTGAAACAAAAAATTTTTTTTTTTCGCTATTACGTGTTTTTCGATCCTTGATACATAGTGAACAACAAATTGAACAATTGTTTATAATACTTGTTGAAATTCCTTCTTGCCCCACTCGGTGGGGGGGACTTTTCGTGCAACACAATCTTTTATAAAAAATTTTTTTTTTTTTACATTTTCTAGTTAAAACCTAATTAAAGTTGGAAGCCAAGTGATTTTCCTTAGTTAATACATGAAAACCGCATCCTTTAACTCAAAATAAAAAAAAAATCCTCATTCTACACCAAATACTTTGTGAGTTATCCAACATGAAACCGGTAAGGGGTTCGATTTTGTTCAATGTTACCCAATATTACGGTAGTACGTCTTTTCATAATATAACAATTCAATTAAGTTTTTCCAAATTTTTGTGTGAAAAGTTTATTCAAAATTGTTTTGGGAGTCGAAAGGAGTCGTTTTTAAAACGCTCCCGACCTCTGACTCCCAACTTTTTGGGAAATTGACTCCCGACTCCCGACTACACTACCCCTGAAAACGCTTCGACTCCGACTACCGACTTCCCATCCTGATATATATATATACTATATAGTATATATATATATATAATTAGATAATATATATATATTATATATATAATATATAATATATATATAAATATATATAAATATATATATATAGTGCTGTTACATAAAAAAAAAAACCTTTTTCAGTTTTTTTGCCTATAACTATTAAACTAATTTACATATCAGACTTTTATAATTATTTCCTGCAATGGCTAGTCCCTATATATCCCAGGAAAAAATATTTGTTTTGCTTTAATAACTTTTATAATTATTAAGACCCAACCCCCCCCCACACTGCAACACAATAAAAACCCACAATGTAACATTAAAAAAAAAACGCGACTACCCCAAAAACACCCTAGCAGTGACAATATGTCATTCATATGTCAGTTACATAATTTTTTAGCCATATAAATGAAAATATTTATTGAAAAATAGTTAAAAAAAAAGTAAAAATTAATATGAAAATAACAAAAAAAAAAAAAAAAGAATGCTTATTACCTTTAAATTAGGTGTTCAGATTTTGTGGATGTCAACTGGTCTGTGTTGTCATTCAGGAAATTTGCCTATTATACTTAAAATAACCCCCTCCCCTCCCTAAACTCTCCTTGAATAGATTGCCCTCTTACACCCCCTCATCTGAATAGGGATTTAAACCCCCCCTGACACCCCCTCCTGTAATATGAAGAGGGATGTACAGCCAGCCACGTAAAACGTGTGTTGATGCGGGTTCTAAAACCTCAAAAGTTAAACGACCCGCTCGGCAATAGGCCGGGAATCACACTCTGCATATTCTCAAACATACTAGCCAATAGCAAGCTGGCTCTGGTAGCCCCTCAGAATAAAAAAGGTGCATATGTGGCATTATGAAAAGGGGGGTAGGGGTGCTATCTAATACTTGAAACCATAGGTAAGAGTGATTAGATCCATCATAAACCTTGGAATCTGATATATACTCAATGGATAACTATATTGGGTAATGTCTGTTGGACATACGAGAGTATACCGGCTAGGAAGCACGTTAGAAAAGGGGGGGACGGTACTAACCATGGTAGAGCTTGCACAATGCTGGTTATAATAAACCATGGCAATCAACCCCTATACCTTAAAACATAGGGTTAGACACCTTGGACTAGGGATATTCTATGATGTAGGACTAGGGCCATGTTAGAAAAATTTATACATGGCGGGAGCGACGTGTGGACTTCACCTCTAGCCACATACAAAATGTGATTCCGATAACCCTATAAATTATATATATATATATAATATATATATATATATATATATATATATTATTATAATATATATAATATATATATATACTATATATATCTATATAGTTAGTGATGCACCGATACCATGGTATCGGTATCAGATATCGATCGATAGTATCGGTATCGGTATCCGTATCGGTATCGGGTATCGCCGAATTTTGAGATGAAGTAGTTATCGGTATACAGGTATCGGCTAAAATTTTTGCCGATACCTGATACCGATACCGATACTATTTGCGTCTTCTAAATTGATTTTATCGATATATATATATATATATATATATTAATAATAATATATATATAAAACTATATATATATATATATATATATATATACTATAATATATATAATATATATATATATATTATATTAGATATATAATATATATATCATTATATATATATATATATATATAATAATATATATTATATTACTATATATATGATGATATATAATACGGTATATATGGTATAATATAATTTATATATATATATACGGTATATATACGGTATATATATATATATATATATATATATATATATATATATATATATATATATATATATATATATATATTATATACATAATATTATTTTATATAGATATCGGCATTTGTCTGAAATTTCCGTATCTATCTACCCACTCTATTGTTAATAATAGACGCTTTCGTTTTGCATATGTGCTTACGAAACGAAAGAAATCTCGAATTTGGTTCGTTTTGCTTAACAGTGCTAAAACCGCTTACTAAACGTTACAGGAATTTCCTTAATTCTGATAAGGTTGCTATTTCCTGTGAGTTGCTGAATTTGCTACATTTTTAAGAAAATGTGTAAACAAAAAAAATTGACCCGACGTTGTAGGCCCGTTGAATTGATGAATATTTTATCCATAAAATTATATGTAACGTCAATTTCTTCCAAATCGATAGACTCCATAATTATATAGTTGATATTTTTTTTTGTATATTAAACCATTTTATTTATTTATTATTTTTTTTTGTTGTTTATCCGAAATCGACGGGCTCCATCACAAAAACTGATTTCAATTGTTTGCAACAAAAGTAAACCTGTAAGAAATCGTGTTCGCTTTGCCACGAAATTCAAGGCAATTAGTTCAGGACATCAAGAAAAGTGCCCAAAGAAAAAGTCTATATGGATGTTTAAGCTGTAGTTTAAGTGTTTTATATAAAATTACAAATTTTGTTCTTCATCTGTAAAAGCATCTTGAGAATGGAGAATTTTTGAAGAGATACAGGGTGCCTATTGAGGTCCATAGTGATCTCTGACATCTAATTCTCTGGTTGAGAGATGGGGAGATTAGTTCGCAAAGGAAATGTCCATGTGTTTGAATGCTCGGATCTTTAGCTATAGGAAAGTTTGACCTATAGTGATGTGTTATGTCTCCAAAGTTATTTTATTTGTAAACGGATGAGGTGAACCCAAGTTCATGGGGATGCTTTCTTAATCTTAAAGAAACTGCCAAATGACTGAGTTGTTAATAAAAAACATAAGAAAATTGCATTGTTGGAAAGTTTTTGTGTAAGATGTTTCTAATCTGAAAGTGAAAGATCATTGGAATGTAGGAAAGTCGAGCAGTTAAATAGTTAAGTTAAGGAACATCCTATGCAGTAGTTTTACGGCGATAAGTGTTATCGAGAAACGATTAACAAGTTTATCAAAAAAGGTTAGAGGGATAAAGTTAGGGATAAAGGGTGATTTCTTCATGGAAAAACTTCCAATCAGAACAAATAGCAAAGGCTTGTATATGCTGGGCCTTAAGGCCAGCAATTTTATGAATAAAAAAGATAGAAATAACAAAAGAAATTAGTCCCAAGTAAAGTATTTAGTGGGCTTGCATAAATAGAATTTAGCAAGCCCACTAATGTTCTACTGGGACTATTTCTGAAGTTCATTTCTTTAATTGATATTGTAATAATACCGAAGCGTTTACGACTAGAAGAATTTTTGTTATTTTGTCTTTGCTTTTAATTTAGAACCGTTTTTCGTTTTTGTCATTTGTGCTACGCTCGATAAGAAATGCTCACCCACGTTTTAGCATGAATTTCCTGTTTAAACGACCGGGATTTCGTGCTAGGCTTACTTTTTTTTTTGTTACAACATTTGAATCAGATGTATAGAGCCACATGGTTTTCGAATAAACAAGAAATAAAAAATAACAAATGGTTTATATTACAAATAAAATTGATCAAACTATCTAATGGAGTGTATCTATTTGGAAGAAATTAGATTTAAAGCTGATTTTATTGAATGAAACAATTATCAATCAATTCAGACGGGGCCTACCACGCCGCCATCTTGTTGGTTTCATTTTTTCGTAAGAACGTCTTAAATTCCGGCAAGCAGGGAAAATAGCAACCTTACAGGAAATAAGAAAATTCCTTACGTTTGGTGAGCATTTTCTAAATTTGTTTGCGCTAAGTTTGGCAAAAACGAGCGCAAACTTCGAGCATTTCTTACGTCTCGTAAGCACAAATGCAAAAACGGAAAAGGGGCTTTATATATTATAATATATATATATATATTATAGTATATATATATATATATATATATATATAATATATATATATATATATATATATATATATATATATATATAATTTTAAAACTATCCAATTTTTTAAAAAAGGCTGATGAATACCCGGTACAGTTGAAAGATTCCATTGGGAGGTCCGAGCAACCACGTGCTCGCAGCTACGGCCTGGTTACCGCCCCAGTTTTAGAGAATATTATGGTTTCGTTACCACAAATATATTATTATATATATAATATATATATATATATTATATATTATATATATAATATAATTATATAATATATATATTTATATATATTATTTTTTTTTTTTTAAAGATAGACACCACCGCTCACGGGCAGAGCCCTAATCTAGGAGGGGGTGTACACGTTTAACGTCCGAGCAAGACGAAGCCAAGACCAAGGAGGAATAGGCTCACATTCTCCCACCCCGGCCAGTGCGAACCTGGGACCTCGCGTTGTTGGGGACGTGCTCGTACCACTGAGCTACCGGCGTTTATATAAATAAATATAATATATAAAAAGAAAAAAAATATATATACATACATATATATATATACACATATACATACACATACATACAAATATGCATACATCCGTCATACAAATACAAATATATATAACACATACATCAGTAACAATATTATCATTACTAACACTATTATTATTATCGATAACATTAACACTAACACTAATTATTAACACTCACATTTCATTAACACTTGTTTTATCACTGAAATAATTTTTATTATTATTATTATTATTATTATTATTATTATTATTATTATTATTATTATTATTATTATTATTATTATTATTATTATTATTATTATTATTATTATTACTATCATTATCACTATTATTATCATCACTACCATTATTATTATTATTATCATTATCATTATTATTATTATTATCATTATTATTATTATTAGCAGAAATTAACACTACCACTTTATCATTAACACTAGTTTTATCACAAATTAAATTATTATTACTATTAGTAGATTGTAGAGTGAATCCCAATCTCTAGCAATCACCATGTATTGAGCAGCCCTCTTGTTGAGCCATGAAAATGAAGAAGATTCGGAGAGGCGTCATGACCACACAGTTTACAACCTAAATCAGATTTTGTTTGGTCAAATTAAAACAGTCGATAAAGTATTCAAATATAAATTTCCAATCAAAGGTTCATTTTCTCAAAATTTTATAGCTTCACCGAAAAAATCATAGTTATTTTAATTCTAAAAGTTGAAATATAATTTTCATTTAATCAAATATTTTTTGAAAGTAAATTTAGTTTTAGAAAAACATCAAAAAATTTCAATATTCTTCTTTCAAAGTCTTCTCCGATGTTATTCCATCCACATCCCAATAGCTTGTCAAGACCTCATGATAAGTGACACGATCTTGCAGCCCATTCTGATTTCTTTCTTCACTTGTTACTTTCTTTTCTGATTTTCTTCTCTTCTGTTAGTTATTCCAACCTACCTCTCCAAGTCTGAATTCATATAGCTATTTATTATAATGTATTATATATATATATAATATATATATATATATATATATATATTATATATATATACTATATACTATATATATATATATATATATATATATATATTAGGCCCAATTTATATAGGATAAAAGTATCGGTATCGGTTATCAGGTATCGGGGGCAAAAAATTCGTGCTTTCGGCATTGAAAAAAATTTGAAGACTTGTATCGGTATCGGACTAAAATTTATGTATCTGTGCAACACTAATATATATATATATTATATTATATATAATATATATATATATTATATATAATACTATATATATATATATATATATATATATTATAATAGTTAATATATATATATAATATATACATATATAGGTCATAATTTAAAAAATTCTGTTTGTTGCTAGTGACAGTGAAGCTTTTTTTATGACCAATCTCTTTGGTTTGTTTGATTTTCAGACCCTACGCTGACAGAAAGGAAAAAAAAAAACCATATATCATGTTGATAGGAGTTATAGCGCATATACATGCACATTTTCAATTAATTTGGAAGTGTTTTTTTTTTTTTTGTGTCAAGTGGGTTTTTATTTTGATTCAACTCCAGGTGTCAAGGGGGAGGGCTGCATAAAATTTCATGAAATTTGGTGTGGAATGAGATCAAGGATGGGACCAACAGGAATGAATCAAATATCATGTTAATTTATAAATTTCTTAATGCAGTGAATGCTTGAAAAGTCTCATAAAGTTGGTCAAAAATGCTGAAAATTTTTGAAATTTTTCAAAAATTTTTAAAATTTCCCAAAATTCAAAAAACCACTTCGAACCATTATAACAATTTTTTCCACTCATACTAGATGCGGTTAATAGGTGCACTAAATTTTTTTGCTCTAGACATCATATTTACCGAGATACAGAGTGGTTTTTTTTTATGTAACAAAATGAGGTGGGTTTTTTTTTATGTAACGAGTATGAGGCTCACTAATTTTTTTTAATAAGAAAGCCTATGGGAAAATTTTAAACTTTCAGAGGCTCTAACTTTTTTTCCTTAAGACTTAAATCATTTTAGTTTTTTTTAAGCTTCATTATTAATGTTTTAAAATATATCCAGTGATTTTTAATTTTTTTTTTTTATATAAGAAAATCCTATAGGATTTTTAACAACTTTCAGAGGCTGTAACCTTTTTTCCTAAAGAGAGCAACGATTTTCATTTTCATTATTCTTCATTATTATTTTTTTAGAGTATATCCTGTGATTTTTATAAAAATTGGGGGTGACACCCCTCTGCACTACTATTACTGGCATATCAACCTACTGTTGGGGTGTATTTAGGCTGCATTCAGGTCTCACACAGACCCAAAATTGTCGGGGAAGTTGCAGCAACATAAATAATTTTTAAAGAAGCCCAATTTCAGGAACAAGGATCTACAATACCACAAGACAAGGTTAAGGGAGTCCATTGTGGAAAATGAGAGAAGAAACCAAGTACATGAGATCTGAGAAGATACAAGAAAAACCTGAAAGAAAAAAACCACTTGCCTGAAAAGATGAGAAATTAGAACTAGGATCCCAAAAAAGCCAAGAAGAAGAACCGACAATCATCTGTAGAGCTGCAGAGATGAGATAGTAGATGGGCTGATGTTAATGTTCTGTAACCAAAGGGAGCCCTCACAGGACCACTTCCGGTAATCCCCTGTTATCTCGGCCGGTGGAGACCACTGGTAGTTACAGGCAGTATTCCAACAAGTTCCCCGGCAGAGCGACCGGAAGGAGATTAGAGATGCTGCAAGGGGGCCCGCCCTACACTGGATAGTCAGAGAGAGGAAAGTAACATGCAACTATGCGACAATTCACTCAGTAAAGGACACAAGTGAGGGTAGCAATCGGAGGATGACTGCTGGGACACTTCTAAAGTATAACTTCATCTCCACAGTTTGTGCTAATACACTCTCAAAATTATATTTCTCCTGCAAAGTCAAGGCCCAATAGTTAGGTCAATAAGCACACAAATAAAATAATATGTCATTTCTTAATAACAATGGTTATTAAAGTTTAAATAAATCTCATTAGAATTACCTTGAAGGGGTGAATTGGGCAAACCCGGCCCTTGTCGCGCGATGAAAATGGGTCACCTGTTGAATCTCTTTTATGGATAACAATTATATTTATATTTTAAAATTTCTACTAATTTAGATAATAGTGAATTTATACATAAAAGAGAAATTCAAACAGATGTCCATTTGATCAAATCAGTATTTAGGATGTATTACGCCTAATTTTTAATTAATAAATAGACTTAGGCCTCATTAAGAAAATTAAACCCTAATTACACGAATACAAAAAATAGATTGAAGATATCACACCAAAAAGTGGCACAATTTCATTCCCACAAATGAGTGTGAATTTGGTGCCACTCACATATATTGATTATTCCAATATATATGTATTATTATTGAATTTTTATTATCATTGTTTATTATTTAAAGTAATAATAATATAATGTATTAATTTTAAACTTAAAAATTATGTAATTGTTTAATTATATATTAAAATAGTATAAAGTTTCAGTAATATTAAATCACCTACATTGTAACTTAAGAATAAAATGTGGTGGCCCAATTCAAAAATTTGAATTGTGACACTTTTGGAATTCAAATATTTTTCGCTAATACTGTAATTTATGTGGTTTACTGAACATAGGCGCCAAGTAACCTATTTCATTCTATTAGAAATTAGCGGAAATATACATAATAAAAATATAATAAATAAGTACCATTAAATATCAAGAAAGAACAATGGAAAGGCCACCTAAATATACAACCACCACATCATACAATATTTAAATTTCGGAAGGGGGATGAAATGAGAGGCTAAGTAAGGTCAGTATATATAAACCACCTATGAGTAAAACTGCTGAAACCAAAAATTTCAACATATTGCCAGATATACTAAATATTAAACATACTCAACTAGATATACACGTGAAAAAATAATTGAATCATCCCATAACTTTTGCCTTTTATACAAAAGTTAAGAAAAACTCAAATATTTTTGCAAAAGAATGACTAATTCATATTTATAAAATTTCCTCCCCATAATACATATATAATTTATAAAATAATATAAAAACTACTATTAGAATTTTATAGCATAATCTATGAATAAACTGTATAGTACTACCGCTTGTGTGGCCTATTTGAATTCAAAAAAAAATTATTTTTTTTATCCTATTTTATAAGTTTACTAGTAGGACACATTCACCCACAAAAAGGCGAAAGACCTGTCACCCCATCCTACAGCTACTGGGTCGTGAGAGAGGTCTACACTGTCATACAACACAGAAGGAGCTGGAGGTAGTATAGGCAGGTACAGGATGAACATTGGAAAATAAGATCGATATCGTATGAAGAGGGTAAAGGCAGCTGGAAGCGAACCAAGAATAAGAGGAAGATCAGTATCAGCATAAAAGCTGCATATAAATGCGCTGCCAATGCAATTACTATCCGCTTGCATCAGGAGACACGAAGGCAATCCGATAAAGCAGTTACTAATAAGTATCCTCCAGGATTTTGAAATAATATAGAGCAGGCAGCTCCGGGCGTTTCCCTATATACAAATAAAATAAGGCCATCATTGGACACAATTTCAATTGACATATTGTCCCAATTAGGACACGGCTCCAGCAAACATCCGAACGTTTTATCAGGAAACCGATACCATGGCCATATTGCATGACTAGTTGAGAAGTGTGGCGTAACGCCCATGACTGGAAAACACATACTGAGATAACACGAGGTAATTAAGGACAGTGGACAATGACAAGCTTTAGGATCGGTACCAGCGCCGAAAACTATCAAGGATTGCAAGGCGATCATTTGATAGAAGAAAGCTAAGCCCTCTGAAAGAGCCAGTCTCATAACCTTATGAACAGCGCCTAGCTGCCCAATCAAGATCATACAACTGATGCGATAACTGTTGAGCACAAATAGGAAAAACCACTTCTTATTGTCGTTCCCCACTTCTCCCTTATCCCCTAAATGGTATGAGGGCCTATTTGCCCGATAGGAAGGAAATCAGACACTTATGGACTGTGACAGGCGCAAGGAGACCAGCCATTTAACTGATGAAAGCCCCAAACATAATCTGTCTGGAGGGGACCCGAGAGCTCCAATCAAGAGGTAAGGACAAAGAATTGATAGCGAACCTCGCAGCACCACCTCCCAACCAGTCACCACTTCCAAGAAAATGCAAGTGCCCTTAATTAGTAGACTCCCAAAGATCAGTTAATAGTGCAGCTGTATAGGTTTGATAAAAATGCACAGATGATTATAGCCTCAGGTAGATGCCCAAACCATAAGAGATCTGAGCTAAGGTCCTCTCCCCCACCCACCTCCTTCAACCCCTGGAAATGCAAGTTGTGTTAAAACTTCCTTCATGGACACCTCGCAACAATGCAACTCCTTTTGAGATGTGCCTGAAAGGATGGTCGGACTATGACTGCACCTTTCTCACACTTTGATGGCTCCTCCATCAAGCTCATACCTGGAGCGATTTCCACCATAGGCACCGCGCAAGCCTTACATGCGTAGCCCGAGCCTGCACGAATGACTCATGATAGTATATATATAAACTACCGCTATATATAGCCATATATGCGTATGATATATATATTATATATAGTATCAAGTAGACGTATAATACTCATTAATATATATATATTAGCTATAGTATATTAATATATAAATATAAGTATATATATATAGGTATTAGTGATATATGGAATGATTATAATATAGTAAATACTATAATATATAATATATTAAGTAAACATTAAAAAATTATACCAACATGACCATGTGGAAGAATGAAATTAATTAAAAAAATAAATAAATAAAGTTAGAATATCTACAGAAGGTTAAACTCTGACTACAGTATCAGCGAATTGAGGCAACAAACAACACTAGCCAAGATGACAAGATCCACACGTATGAATCGGCATATTATGTACACAACGCCCTGGTAAAATAAAATAAAATAAGTCGATGCTTCCCAGTGCTCGCCACGAACAGCATACATGATATATACCATCGCCTTGGCCGAAACATACCCTGTGTAAATGGAAAATCCTACCACCACAGCGGCTCACACTAACTCAACCTATACTAGTACGATCATATACTAATATAGACTTATAGCCTACGTAAATATACTACTACGATATCGTAGTACTATAATATCCCTGCCCTGATACATCATATGACTCATACCCCCCCTACAGTACTACTAAGCCGTGGATATATATACTACTATATACTATATACTACCTCACTGCGTACGCATACTATTATGATATAAGTATTATGCCTAGTAATACGTACGCACTACCTAATGTCGACGTATAGCTACATAGTACCGCCCTATAAACCTTCCTTACGCCCTACAGACTACGCAACTACATACTACAATCAGTAGATAATAATAAACTAATCATTTAAATATAGTACGTAAAGGTATATAAAGTATAATATAGTACAATATCAAATAATACCTGTGGTAGTAATAATATAATATCTACATCTCATATATAATAATATATAACATAATAATATATAATATAAATATATTATAATAAATATACATACATAATATGATAGAACTCTAATTAAATAAAATGGGATTGACTTAAATCAGCGACAAATATCTCTTTAGAAACAATAATCCAGTATTGACACAAATTGTATAGGTAGCCCTATACCATCATATTTGTATTTATGCGTTTCAATAATGTCGAAAAGACTAACATCTTTCAATTGGTTGGAAATGTTATATGAAAAATTTCCTATAATAAATTTTCCAAACAATTGAAGATCTAAACGAATAGTATTTTTCGACGAGTGAACAAAAGATATTAA
>JABUQX010104010.1:2500-12500 GCA_015478945.1 Trachelipus rathkii
GCATATATATATATATATATATATATTTGTACTGTTATTGTGAAACATAATCTTTTCAATTTATACTGTTAAGAAATGCAAGATCAATTATTATTTTTAATATTTATTTATTTTCATTTAACTTTATTTATATATTTTTCCACTAATTTTAATTTAATTTTATTTTCTCACTTAATTTACATAATAAAGAAGTGATGAAATAATGTTGAAGTTCTTTTCATTTCTTTACTCATTAATGTTATTCTCAATGTCAATTTTTTCTGTTACAAAATACATAATAAAAGTCTTTTGTGTATAATTAAGAATAAATGTGCTTGTGTGTAAGTGAGTGTGTATTTGAGCATATGTGCGAGTATATATTTGTATTTGTGTGCATATGTTAGTGTATGTGTGAGTGCATGTGAATATGCTAATAAGTGCTTTCGAGGATATATATATATATATATATATATATATATATATATATATATATATATATATATATATATATATATATATATATATATATATATATATATATATATATATATATATATTTTTACTCTTTATAACTATATATATATGCTACTATATATATATACACATCTATATATATATATATATATATATATATATATATATATCTTTGCTCATAGATATATATATATATATATATATATATATACTATATACCTATATATATATATATTATTATATATATTTATATATGAATTTATAGTAGTATGAGTATTTATATATGAGCTTATACGAATATATGAGTGATTATGAGTTATTTTTTAAACTAATTCAATTTGTAGGAAATGAACAACCTTATTTTGAAATTTTCTTATATTAGAAGCTATGAAGTTAGAGCTGGTAGTTTTTTTTTATTTATTTTTGGAATATGTATACGTTTTTTTTTTTTTTTTTTTTTATTGGGAAAGAGAAGAAAAATATGAGGATTTTTTTTCCATTGGTGAAATATATGGTTTTAATATATGTTAATTAATTTTTTTATTATAAAAAAGTCTCAGTTGAACATTAATTCATTATTATAATATAATTATTCAAGCAAATAAAATGTATAATTTTATCATTCATTATAATTCATACCTGAGAACTTATTATTTATTTGCATATTCTATTTAGGTTAATGAGTAATTATTATTTGCATATTCCTTTGAAGTTAATAATTCTTATTTGTATATTCTTTTTAAGTTTTTTTCTTTTCGTTTATTTATTTTTTTATATTTCTTTAATTTTTGTTTCTCTGTATTTCTTATTTATTATTAATTTATTTAATTGCATATTCTATTAAAATTTGTTATTTTTTTCCAAAATCTTTGTGTTGGCTTTTCTACTTTTTCTATAATTTTTTCAAAAACTTTTTTTTTTTTTTGGTCTTTTCTTATTTTTTTTTTTATTTTCATTTTTCAACAGCAGTTTTTTTTCTTTTTTACATTTTTCGCAAACATTTTTATTTTATTTTTTGTTATTTTTATTGCTATTTAAAAAAAAACAAAAAACAATTTGGTTAAAAAATTTTATTTGTTTTTTCTTATTTTACTTTTCATTTTTCCATAAATATTTTTGTATTTTTCTTATTTTTTTCTTTAAACGTTTATTTTTTCTATTTTTTCTTTAACTGTTAAGTTTTTTCTTTCCTTTTCTTTATTCTGTATTCTTTACCCTCTACCCAACTTACTTATAATTATTTGAACATTCAATTTATTTACTTCTTTTCTTTTAATTTTTTACCAAAAACATTTATATTTTATTTTTAATAATTTAAGTTTATCCTGACTATTTTGTTACGTTATATTCCTTCTCCATTTTTCAATTTAATTTTTGAAGAAGCTTTTATGGATCCCTATTTTCCATCCTCAATCTTCGAAATTCATCTTTTCCTGATATTAAAATGACCAAACCTAATAATAACCAACTAATAAACTTTTATTACTTCATTTCTACCAATTCCTTTTCCTCAATTTTATTTATTATTATTATCCTTCCATATTTCAAATATTTTTCTCTTTCATATTCATTTTCTCTTCATTTATTTTATATAAACAATTTCATTTTCATTTTCTATTTACATATTCTTTTCATAATTTCTTATCATTCACTTTCATTTATATTTACATATTTTATAATCCTTATTATCTTACTTATTCCTTCATTTTTCTTTTTTGCCTATTTTACATTTTCTTTCATTATTACCTTTTCATTTCTTTCTCTCCCTTCCATTTGTCTTAATCTTTTTCCTAATCTTTCTTAAAATTTAATAATCATAAAAGAAGAAAAAATAAATGATCCTTTGTTTTATATTCATTCGAATATTACCATATCAGCATAAAAATAGCCTACTAAAGAGATTATATATATATATATATATATATATATATATATATATATATATATATATATATATATATATATATATATATATATATTTTATATATATAATTTTTATAATATATAATAATATATATATATATGATATGCATATATATATATATATTTACTTGATATAGAAGCTTCGTATCATATATGATAAAATTTTAAAAAACAAGTTTTTATCATCAAAACTTGCTTTCAACTCCATTGTATTATAATTTTTATTACTTGTTCATAATTCAAAATAATTAATGACAAAGAAAGAAAAAACATTTGACTCTGCCTTACTAATTTCAACTTATAAAAAGAGACAAAAAATAAGAGACAAAAAGAGAGAAAATGATAGGGAGAAAAAACATTTAAATCAACGTTACTAATTTCAACTTCTAAAAATATTTTAAAGTTTTTATTATCAAAACAAACTTTCAACTCCAACGTATTTTAATATATTCTTCCAGTTTCAGAATTCATATTGGTTAAATGACAAAGGACCAAAACGCTCCATAAATAATGATAATTGACCTCCCCCCCCAACTACTAATCATCACCTTGCCCTTAAGTACCATCATTCTCTCTCTTACCCTCATTTAAGTAATAATTCCATTGCAAGCTGTCACGACCTCAGCAAAATATCTACGTAAGAGTAGCCATTAAAACGTCATAATTAGAGACAGGACTTAAATCTAAAGAATATTTTTAAAGACTGTCTCTTTAAAGAGTTTCTCGAGGCTGTTTCTGTAATTATAGTATCATAATGACCTTCCCTTCCTATGATATTTCCATATTATCCAATAAGAAAACAGTTTATAATATAGTTTTACTTGTTTACATGTAATTAAAGTGATCTATAAATAAAATTAATTTGTAAAAAATTTATTTTTATCGTTTTTATTACAGAATTGTAATTAAAGGGGAGGGGGTGATAATTAAGAGTTATTTGTAATTGCTCCTAGTCTCCCCTTTTACCCCTCAAAATTAAAAAATAAATAAAGAAAAAAACTTTCCCAAGGATGACAAATTTGAAAACTTTTTGTTCCATTTAATTTTTTTTTTTTTTTATATAGTTTTTGTTTTATTGTTCAATTTCTGTAATTGGATTGTAAATTTCATGTCTCCGTTTTTTTTTTTTTTTTTTTTTTTTTTTTTTTTTTTAAAAATGGCTTTGAAATTAAAGAAAAAAATGGGTTCGTGATTACTTTGCTTTCTTTACTGGATGACATTTATGGGGGAACTGGAGTTGTTTGAAACATATTAAAACTAATTAAACATGTCGCTTGTCTTCTTTTTAAAGTAGAGAAAAATGAGAATAATTTTCTGTTTCTTCTTCTTCTTCTTCTTTTTCTCTTTTAATTGGTAATTTTATATTTAGATTTTGTGTTATGGAAATGATTTGTTAAAATATTGAGCTAATCACATATACAATATAGTTAATCATTGATTTACTAAGAGAATTCTGAAATAAAACACCCTTAAACCTTTTAAATGATACTATCCATATAAACGTTTTGTATATAAGCCTATATTGGCGAGATAACATTATTTTAAATGATCAAAATATTATTATTATTATTATTATTATTATTATTATTATTATTATTATTATTATTATTATTATTATTATTATTATTATTATTATTATTATTATTATTATTATTATTATTATTATTATTATTATTATGATTATTATTATTATCATTATTATATATATATATATATATATATATATATATATATATATATATATATATATATATATATATATATATATATATATATATATATATATATATAATATATAACCTTTCATATATATATATATATAAACTCTTTATATATATGTATATATATATATATATATAACCTTAATAATCATTATATTATAAATATATATATATATATATATATATATATATATATATATATATATATATATATATATATATATACAGTGATACGTAAATACCTTCGCGAATATAAGTATGCATTAACAAGATAATTAAGCTGTCTCCGAACCTCAAATAATTAGTTAACCTGATTTACTTATTTGCAGAATTAGCCAAATTTGCCTAATTCTCTAATTTGTATGTATATTCAAAGTAGCGTATCTAATATAATTAAAGACTTCATTCCAAAAAAACTCCCAAAATTTCAAACTTTTGAAAAGCTCGACCAAATGTCAATTTATAGTTAAAAGTATTTTCATAACACAGTTGCTTAAAGGGATCTGAGAAAGTTTGTAAAAAGTTGCTCATTGTATTCATATTAAATATGCAAATTAAATTACAAAAAATATTCACTCGCAAACATATACATAAGCTTATAACACATCTGAACACACACATACCTACACACACACACGCGCATACCCACACAAACACACACACACACACTTATCTCTTCGTAAAACTTATTTGATTCATTTCGCTACTATATATATTTATATAATATATATATATATATACATATATGTAATATGTATAATAATATTAACCAACAACAATAATATAATAATATGTAATAATAATATGTAATATATAATAATATATATATATATGTATATATATGTCGAACTGTATAACAATAATAATAATATATAACCAACCAGTATATATTCTTAATAATAATAATATAATAATATGTATATATATATATATATATGTATAATAACTTAATATATATACCAATAATAATATAACTAATAATAATAATACGTATGTACGTATGTATGCTTAATATATAGCTCTTCTTCTTTCTTTAATAATAATAATAATAATAATAATAATATATGTATATATGCTCTCTTCTCTTGCTCTGCTGCTCTGCTATTCTGCTATTTGCTATATATATATATATATAATACGTTCCTAGCTATTTTAGCCCTATTTTTGTACGATTTTCATCTATTTTTTAAAGCAATTTCGATTATAGTTCCTGCTATTTACTCACCTAAATTTGCTCCTTATAAACAATCCTAATAACAATTCTCCTACATTTACTATTTCTTTTCTCTTTATATATTTTTCTTTAAATAATTCATGAAACTAAAGAGCCGCTAAAACAAATAACAAATTTCTTAGACTTTTAAAAGAAGAAGATATTTCTTTTGTTTTTTTGGTTTTCAAAGTTTATCCTGTTTTTGTTCTGTTTTTTTTTCTGTTCTGTTTTATTTTTTTTTTTTTTTTTACTATTTTTAAATTTAATGTTTTTTTTGTTCCTGGTCACATAAGAGGAACGATTTCTTTTTTATTTACGATTTCTTTATTGATTTTCTCTTTTCAAATATTCAGACGTAATTCTAGTTGCTTTGTTTTGTAACTTCAAAATACATTTCATGCGCATGAATATGCACACACACACACACACATACACACACACATACACACACATGTATATATAAAATATACATATATAATAATAATACTTATAATATAATATATATGTATATATATATATATAATATATATATATATATATATATATTATCTACATAATAATAATAATATAATATATATGTAATAATAATATAACTTTAATAACATATAATAATAATATAATATATAATAATATATATATTTATATATAATAATATAATAATAATAATAATAATAATATATGTAATAATAATAATAATATATATCATCATCATCATATATATATATCACTATATATTTATATATGTAATAACAAAGATGTTTGTGCTATTTAGAAATATAAGAATAATTTTATAAAAAGAAAAACAAGACTAAATATATCATATAACAATATTCCATATATATATATTTATATATATATAATAATAATAATAATAATAATATATATCTTCTTTAATAATATATAATATATGTATATATATATAACATATATACATATATAACAACAATAACTTAATATATATATATATGTATATATATCAACTTATGTATATATAAATATAAATAATAATAATAATATATATATAATAGCATATATATATATATATATATATATAACTATAATATAATAATAATAATAATAATAATATATATGTATATATATATCTAACTCATTCACGTATTGTTTACATGCTCATTTTACATACATATACACTTATGCACGTTCGTATGCTATATAGCGTTTTCTTAACTCTAATAATACATATTTGCTTATAGCTAGCTGCATACTCGATTTTATGCACTTTACTATAAATTCATATATGTAGGGGGTGAGTAAATGAATTGTCTTCAAAACATATAATAAGCTATGTGGGAGATTTGTAAACCAAGAAAAAATCATATTTATATAGTATACGAAGCTATGCTAAGAGACTGAGCTCCCTGATTACAGAAAATGGTAATAATACATAACCATGTAATATTTAGTGTATATGCATAATAGCAATAATAACTATATAATCCCCCAAAAGAAACAAGAACATTTTTTAAAGTTTTTTATATGTATATCTTGCTGTAATATGTATATATATATATATATATATATGGCAAGGTGTGTGTGTGTGTGTGTGATATTGTATTATTATTGTGTGTGTGTGTGTGTGTGTGTGTGTATATTCATGGGTTATTTATTTTGTACAGTTACAAAACAAAGCAACTAGAATTACGTCTGAATATTTGAAAAGAGAAGAAAACTAAATAAAAAATCGTTCCTCTTATCTGACCAGAACAAAAAAAAAAAAAAAAATTTAAAAAATATAATAAAAAAAAAAAAAAAAAAAAAAAAATAAAACAGAACAAAAAAAAAACAGAACAAAAACAGGATAAACTTTGAAAACCAAAAAAACAAAGAAATATCTTCTTCTTTTAAAAGTCTAAGAAATTTGTTATTTGTTTTAGCGAATATATGATTTCATGAATACTTGAAAGAAAAATATATAAGAGAAGAAAGAAATAGTAAATGTAGGAGAATTGTTATTAGGATTGTTTATAAGGAGCAAATTTAGGTGAGTAAATAGCAGGAACTATAATCGAAATTGCTTTAAAAATGGATGAAAATGTCAAAAATGCTCAACACAGTGCATGTATTTTATATATAGTAATATATATACTGAATAGCCAATAATATATATATATATGTATGTATATGTAATATATAATATATGTAATATGTATATATATTACTACAACATAATAATGTCATATATATAATTTTTATGTAATGCATCATAATAATAATAATAAAATATATATAAATCCATATATATAATAACTAATAATAATATATACCATATGTAATAATAATAATATAATATAATATATTATAACAACAACAACAATATGTAATATATATATAACTTAATAATAATAATATATATATATATATATATATATATATATTTATATTTATATATGTATATATTATATATATATACTCTGCTGCTATATATAAATATATATATGCTGCTTAATATATATATATATATATATAAGCTGCACTTGCTCTAAAAATATATATTTATCTATATATCAATAGGAAATAATCAAATAAGATGTGAGATGACATAAATATGAGAGAGAGAGAGAACGTGCATGTATGCGCACACACGCGTGTGTTTGTATGATGTGTGTGTGTGTGTGTGTGTGTGTGTGTGTGTGTGTGTGTGTTTAGATGTGTTATAAGCTTATGTATATGTTTGCGAGTTAATATTTTTGTAATTTAATTTTGCATATTTAATATGAAGGCCTGCAATATTTCTTTACAAGCTTTCTCAGATCACTTTAAGTAACGTGATATAACGCCTGCGGCTGCGCAAATTGACGTTTGTCGAGCTCAAAAAGTTTGAGAGGCGTTTTTAATGAAGTCTTTGGTGGTATATTGGGCTCGTTGCGCACAGACTGCCGTGAAAGGGTGTGGGGAAGAGACGGCTGGTACAAATAAGCTCCAAAATCGAGATAACTCATTGGTTCGGGGCGATTGTATAATTGTATAACTGTTAATCTGCAGCTACGTTCAGGTGACCTGTGTCACTTTGATTATATATAACAATATATATATAATATATATATATACTCCAATATTAATATATATATAATATATATATATATATATATATATATAATATATATATATATGCTTTGCTCTAATATATCTTTGCTATATACATATATATATATATAACATATATAATATATATATATATATATAATAATATGTATATATATAATAACTTATATATATATATATATATATATATATATATCTCTATATATAATGTATATATATATATATATATATATATCTATCATATATATATATATATATATATATGTATGTATAATAAATAATCATCAACATAACTTCATATATATCTTTCAGAATAAAAAGCATAATAATCTTTTTACTTTTAATATATTACCAATGTATAATAATAATAATAATAATAATAATAATAATAATATAAAAATAATAATAATAATAATAATAATAATAATAATAATAATAATAATAATAATAATAATAATAATAATAATAATAATAATAATAATAATAATAATAATAATAATAATAATAATAATAATAATAATAATAATAATAATAATAATTATTTGATTATTTAAAATAATGTTATGGCGCCAATATAGGCTTATATACAAAACGTTTATATGGATAGTATCATTTAAAATGTTGAAGGGTGTTTCATTTGATGAACTATATTGTATTTTAACAAATCATTTCCTTAGCACAAAATCTAAATATAAAATTACCAATTAAAAGAGAAAAAGAAGAAGAAGAAGAAGAAGAAGAAATAGAAAATTATTCTTGTTTTTCTCTACTTTAAAAAGAAAAAGAAGCGACATGTTTAATTAATTTTAATATGTTTCAAACAACTCCAGTTCCCCCATAAATGTCATCCAGTAAAGAAAGCAAAGTAATCACGAACCCATTTTTTTCTTTAATTTCAAAGCTATTTTTCCCTTAAAAAAAATAAATATAAAAAAATAAAAAAATAAAAAATTAAAAAAAAACAAAAAAAAAACGGAGACATGAAATTTACAATCCAATTACAGAAATTGAACAATAAAACAAAAAGTTCAAAAAAAAATTAAAAGGAACAAAAAGTTTTCAAATTTGTCATCCTTTGCAAAGTTTTTTTTTTCTTTATTTATTTTCTAATTTTGAGGGGTAAAAGGGGAGACTAGGAGCAATTACAAATAACTCTTAATTATCACCCCCTCCCCTTTAATTACAATTCTGTAATAAAAACGATAAAAATAATTTTTTTACAAATTAATTTTATTTATAGATCACTTTAATTATATGTAAACAAGTAAAACTATATTATAAACTGTTTTCTTACAGGATAATATGGAAATATCATAGGAAGGGAAGGTCATTATGATACTATAATTACAGAAACAGCCTCGAGAAACTCTTTAAAGAGACAGTCTTTAAAAATATTCTTTAGATTTAAGTCCTGTCTCTAATTATGACGTTTTAATGGCTACTCTTACGTAGATATTTTGCTGAGGTCGTGACAGCTTGCAATGGAATTATTGCTTAAATGAGGGTAAGAGAGAGAATGATGGTACTTAAGGGCAAGGTGATGATTAGTAGTTAGGGGGGGGGTCAATTATCATTATTTATGTAGCGTTTTGGTCCTTTGTCATTAAACCAATTTGAATTCTGAAAC